>PVHP010045059.1:0-13827 GCA_004024765.1 Zapus hudsonius | reverse complement strand
AAGCTTTTATAACATACTGAACGTATTTATGTGAAGAAAGATGAATAATTGCTTCATTCTCAAGGAACCTTACCTCTTGTATCAGAATAAAAGGAGTGGATAGTTTAAATCTTTTTTTTATTCAACTGGCCAAAGTTAGCTATTGCAAAGATTTTGAACACAGGTCCTCTGGTGGGAACCACCTAAATGGAGAAGGAGCTAAAGGGAATTTCTGGGGTAAGTACTGATCAGTGTCCCAGGGCTTGTGATTTACTGATTCCCATCACTGTTCATCTGAAGAAAAGCAAGAAGGGACGTCTGGAAATGATCAAGGAGTTTTTAATCTCCACCTACCTCATGTAGTAACACTCGGTTATGATGCCTCTTCTTGATAAGAAGGTTTATGAAACTGATGTGAAATAAAATTTTTTTAAAAATCTGTATTGGATTTATTTCCCAATGGTGTCTGTGTATCTGGGTGAGCCATCCTTTAAAGACGTGAACGTTGTATTGGATTATCCCAGGCAACCAAGTAGGCCACTGAGTGATAAAGGACGATACACACGAAATGTCTTGTGAGCTCACTTCAAGAATGACACAAAGAAGATGTAAAGCCAGAACACAGACCCAGCTTTGGAAGCTGTCTTACGTCCTCCGTTATATTATAAAAGAAGCTTGTTATTGCTGACAAGAAAATGCTTCTACTAAAATAATCCCATAATGGAAGCTAAACCAAAAGCCTCTATTTAGGTCGAATAATCATCGATCTACTCATTTTTTTAATTATTTTTTTTTAAAACAGACTTTATTTTATTTATTCATTTTCAAGCAGAGATGCAGAGAGAGAGAGAGAGAGAGAGAGAGAGAGAGAGAGAGAGAGAGAGTACACCATGTAGGGCCACCACCTTGTGGGTCTGGCTTATGTGGGTCCTGGGGAATTGAACCCGGGGCCTTAGGCACTGGAGGCAAGTGCCTTAACCACTGAGCAATCTCTGCAGCCCGATCTACTCATTTTTAGTCATCAAATGTTTACAGAAGGGATACTCCGTGGGAGTTCTTCTGAAGAGATAAATAAGCGAAAATACCTCAGTGTTCACAAATTGAATAGATTATAAAAAATAACAAAATCATAAATAAGAAATGAAATAGTTAGGTTGACATAAGTACATATAAGTGTAATAGATACTTTATGACCATAAGATAGTGCAATTGAACTTGAAAACAGGCCAAGACAAAGTAACCAGTGTATTTAAAGACATAAAACACTGGGAAATTTGCTGAGGGGTAAATCTGGTTTCAAACATCTGGCACTTCTGTCTTATTGCTTAATTATGACATGTGACAGGAATTATCCATTAGGCCATCAGATTGGCTTTTCATGGTGAACAGAATGACATACATTCTTAGTCTCTGGGCATGTGGAAAAAAGATAGTTTCAGCCATAAACTCTCTCTCTTTTTTTCTAATTTAAGTTTTTAAAATGGAATATTTCTTAGAAATACTATTTTCATGGACTCTTGAATCTAAAGAACCTAAACCATACCGATTCACGTAAAATGTCTTAATTTAAGAATCTTTCATTTATTCCTAACTCAAGCATGATTTGGGAGGACTGTCAGGTGTCATCCACCATGTTAGACTCTAGTGATACAAAGAAAAATAACTCTCATCCTCAGATCCCACAGATCGAAACAGATATCTCTGACGGTGAACAGCCCAAGAAAAGAAATGAAAACAGAAAACAAAAGTACAATAACAAGCACAGAAAAATATTTGAGTAACTAGTAGGATTTTCACTGGATCTTTTTTTTTAATATTTTATTTATTCATTTTCAAGCAGAGAGATATACAGGAGATAGATGATGATGATGATGATGAGAGAGAGAGAGAGAGAGCATCAAGGCCACCATCTTGTGGATCTGGCCTATGTGGGTACTGGGGAATTGAACGGGGGGCCTCAGGCACTGGAGACAAGTGCCTTAACTGCTGAGCCATCTCTCCAGCCCTTTCACTGGATCTTGACAGGCAGAAAAGAATGGGGACATTTGTTCTAGGCTGGGCCTCCCAGGGCTTCAGCAAACGTTAGAAGACATAGAATGTTAGGGACAGCTGGAGAAGTTTCCTATAAAACCTGGCTTGCTGGAGTACCAGAAACGGATGGGACTAAGGACCAAAAGGTAATTGGCACTTTCAAAGTCTTGGGTTCCTTTGGTTGTCATTGACAACCTCTACTCAGCCAAGCAGAATGGCATCCATGTTGCTGCTTTGATGGATTTGGGGGGCCACTATCCAAAAAGCACAATCGTTTTTGGTCGAGTTGTACAGTTGCTCTTCAAACACGATTAACAAATGAGTCGAAACGTGCTGCAGAGAGTTCCTGTATTCTATAAGTGCTAATTAAAGTAATATTAAAAGGCTGACGGTTGCCTCTCAGATTCCTAGTGTTTGCACACACACTTCATTCATATTTGCCCTCCCGGAGGGATGAGCCAACACACCTGCTCATCTTTAGGAGAGAGACTATCGATTGCCAGAGAGCTGGTGTGTAGCTCCAGACAGGCAGGGATGGCATATGGCAGATCAAAGAGACAGTGGCCCTGGCATTTGCTGGGCTTTAACTTTTCCTTCATTGTGGTGGTACACCCCTGCTGGCTCTGCTCTGGTAGCTTCACAAAACCAAGTCGTAAGATGCACTCATTAAATTTGTCTCACCTGGGATGCCATCATAGGGATGCAGCATCTATTTCATTCCCCCCGGCACATTCTTTTTTTTTTAAATATATATTTATTGTCCATAATGAGTTACATTATTTAGTGGGCAAACCATGCGTTGTTATCCCGAATTCCCCAATCCCCCCTCCCCATCCCTGATCAGTTGGATATCCTCCTCCGTGGGCTGTCTGGATTAGTCCTTGTGGCAAGGTATCCTGTATATCTTAGTACTCATCTCAGTCTTCCTGGCCCAAGTGTGTTGTCACTGATGGGTGTCATGCCTCCGGACTGTCTCCCCCATCACGGCTCTCACAATCTTTCCGCCCCCTCTTCCGCTCAGTTCCCTGAGTCGTGGTGGGTGAGTATTAAGGCTGCTTTAATGTTGCGAGCTTAGGGGTCCTTGTGTCGAAAATCCTTGGTTTCTGTCTCATTGGCCCATCCTGTGTTGATTGAATGGCTGTGGTTCTAGGTCCCTTGTTCCTCTGTCATTGTCTGCTGGGTTCCCTATGGATCCTTAGAATTAGAAGTATGTGGCAATGTCTAACTTTGGGGAGAATGTCTCTAGTTTCCAACCTGGAGAATATGACTGTTCAGAGAACAGATCAAACAGAAAATACTGACTATGCAGGCAAAGTGAAGCATTATATACAGAACGTCATTTGCAGGCACAGAGTGGTGTTTGATTTCCTCCATAAACGTGTGTGTCCCAGCTGAAGGCAGTCTGGGAATTGGAGGTAGATTGTTGGGGGTTGGCTTAGGGGGGATATAGCCAGCTTGTCCTCGCCAGTGTTGGGCACACTGTCCTGTTGCTTTTGTTCACCTGATGTTGGCCAGGAGGTGATGTCCACCCTCTGCTCATGCCATCGTTTTCTCTGCCATCAGAGAGGCCCCATGGAGAGACCCCTCGAGTCTCTGAAACAGAATAATCTTTTCCTCCACAAGCTGCTTTTTTTTATTTATTTATTCATTTATTCATTTTTAAGGAGAGAGAGAGAGAGAGAGAGAGAGAGAGAGAGGCCAGGGCCACCATCTTGTGGGTCTGGATTATGTGGATACTGGGGAATTGAACCCAGGGCTTTAGGCACTGGAGGCAAGCGCCTTAACCGCTGAGCCATCTCTCCAGCCCCACAAGCTGCTTTTGTTTGGCTTCTTTCTGCCAGCAATGAGAAAGTTGACTGCATCACACAGGAAGTGGAATTTACCTGGAAATTCTTGAAGGCGTCATTGCAGAGTTTTGAGGGACTAAGTCAATAAAAATCACAGCAATAAAGCCACCACTGTAAAATGCTCACGATATCAGGCATTGTTATTTCAAACTCAGATACATTATTTTGTTTAGTTCTTCTTGGTATTTATTTAAAAATCAAAGTCTCCTTTAATTTGCAGTAGAAAAGACACACTCCCATGATAAAATTACTTGCACAGTATCCCCCAGCTGGTGAGGAGAGCTGGAGGGCTGGAGAGATGGCTCAGCGGTTAAGGCACTTGCCTCCAGTGCCTAAGGCCCTGGGTTCAATTCCCCAGTACCCACATATGCCAGATGGTGGCCCTGGTTCTCTCTTTCTCATTCTCTCTCTCTGTATTTCTCTGCTTGAAAATAAATAAAATTTAAAAATTTTTAAAAAAGGAGAGCCGGATTCAACTGTTGGTGGATGTATGTTTGAAGACTGTGATTTTAGCTACTATCTTGGATTTTTTTTTATTAGGCATTAACTTGCTACCAATAAAAATCCAATAATATGTTTGGTCAAGATCATTCGTATGAATTGGTTTTTTCATGGTTGGGTCTAAATACCCCCAAAAAAAGAAGCTTTCAGAAGGAAGAAATGATTTCATCCACATAGTACATATGCTGCCTGGAAGCAGGCAGGGGAATGCTATTGCTTGGCTTGAATTCTCCCCCTCCCCTTTATTCATTCTGGGACCCCGGCTCATGAGATGACATCACTCACATGCCAGGTGGGTCTTCCCTATTCTGTGAACACTCTTTTGCTGTCACACCTCATGAACACATGTCTGACCTCCTAGGTTGTTCCATATTCAGACAAATTGGCCAGGAAGATTTACCACCATCCCATTGACTGGGTTTTCAGGGACTATGAACACCAGCACTCAGATGATGTTTTACTTCACTGATAATTGACTTGTTATAAAGTTTTTGTAAGAAGCATGGATTTGAAAGAAGACAGGAAGACTAAGAAATGAATGCCTGCATCCGGAGAGAACTCATAGGGAAAATGGGTGATTGCAAACTTGAGGGCCTGGGCCTCCATTCTGACAGGTGTCCTGCATGACTGTCATTCTTCTGATGTCAGAAGTCCTCAGGAAATTAAGCCCAGAAGAGAAGATTTGATCTGTTTATTAGTATGCTATGTTTAATGTATGGATAAATCCTGTTAGGATGACTCATTTCAGCTGAGCACTTTTTAGTTATTCAGTAGACTATTCTATATGGAAAAAAACAAAGGCCAAAGCTCCCAGGTGACCACGAACAAGAGCAAAAGGAGTTGAATCAATTTCCCTTTTTTCTTTTAAAGAATATTCCTTCTAAAAGCCTTAGAATGCAAATGGTCAGGGAAAATGGCCCCTCCCAGACCAATGGGAAACATTCTAACAAAAAACCTTGCTTTCAGCCTCATTTTCATTGTGGGCCCTGTCTTTATAAGCCACTTGAGGTTTTTGAGAAGTTAAGTTTTCAGAAATACACTGGCATTCTAATTATCTATTTCTGAAATTATACTTCTACCATGATGGTTCTCAAATGGTTATAATTTTTTTTGTATCGTTACATTTACTTTTTCCACAAGTATCCACTATTTTGCAGGTTGGAGAGCTTTAAAAAGTGGATTTCTGGGTCTGGGGGGATAGTTCAGTTGTTAAATGCTTGCTTGCAAAGCCTCATGGCCTAGGTTTGATTCCCCAGTATCCATGTCAAACCAGATGCACAAAGTGTTACATGTATCTGGAGTTTGTATGTAGTTGCTGGACATCCTGGATTGCCTCTATCCTCTCTCTCTCTTCTCTCCCTTTGAAAATAAATAAATATAACTTCTGAAATGTGGATTTCTTAGAAATGATACTACTTTTTTTTCCAGAAACCATTTACTATCAATATGTTCATAGAAATGGCCACCAAGAGTGCATGATTATGTGTGGAAAATATTAGTAGTTAAAACTTCTCTGGGCTGGAGAGATGGCTTAGCGGTTAAGGCACTTGCCTCTAGTGGCTAAGGCCCCTGGTTCAATTCCCCAGGACCCACATACGCCAGACCCACAAGGTGGTGGCCCTGGTGCTCTCTCTCTCTCTCTCTCTCTCTCTCTCTCTCTCTCTCTCTCTCTCTTTCTCTCTCTCTCTCTACTTGAAAATGAATAAATAAAATATTTATAAAAAAACTTCTCTATATTCCTATTCTATGAATCTTCACTGATGTAGCATCGTTTCCTACAGTGGAGCTAGAATAATCTCATCTTTAAACACGCTCATTTCACATATTAATTTTCATCTCTCTTTTCTAAACTATATGGCCTCCGTGTGATCTCATACAGAAGCTGAAGGCCTAAAGTATTTGGCACTTACCGGCTCCATCTAACCACAGGATCCAGACATTGGACCTTGGGATGCAATCACACTGGTCCTCTCTTGTCACTGGAGTGTACAGAAATGCCTCCTTCTACAAAGGCCTCTCCTCTATCCATGGTATTCCCTGGGATTGTGATCTAGGTCACATTCCCATATTATGTTACTAGGGACTCCTCATTTTTAAGTTACAATTTGCATTTATTAATATCTTTTTATCATTATCTGTCTCTCCAACTACACTTCGGTTGACCCAAGAATTTATTTGAAAAGTAATAATTCACTGGCTACTAGCTCAATGGCTGATGCATAGAAGGAGATCCTACACATTTATTGGGGAAATTAACAGTATTTTTTTGGTATCTCTCTGTGATTAAATAAATATTTATTTATTTGCAAGCAGAGAAAGATAGAAGAGAAACAGACAGAGAGAATGGGTATGCCAAGCCTCCAGCTGCTGCAAATGGACTCCAGATGTATGTGTCATTTTGTGCATCTGGCTTTACGTGGGTTCTGGGGAATTGAACTTGGGTCCTTAGGTGGTTCTGGATGAAAGCGCCTTAATCATTGAGTCATCTCTTCAGCCTGATTTTTTAACTTATTTTTCCAAGTTCAGCTTTTCAATATATTTTTCCATACTGTATGAGGACTTTCTGCTCAATATTATCTTTTTTCCTACATAGGAATATATAATATAGAGAACAAAAGTTATAAAATCTCTTCTTCCCTCCCCAAATAAAAACAATTTTTATTTAGGAGGATATGTGTTCAGTATTTATTTTCCCTGGAGTGTTTATTATTCTGTGTAGCTTTTGCCTTACCGAGAACATATTATTTGGACATTATCTTTTTAATTTAATGAGATTTGGATTGGAGGCAATGTAGTGAAAATATGGACAAATAATTGTCATATTTTTGACATTAATCTAGATATGTTGCCAAGAACATATATTCATAGTTGTGGCACAGTTTGCTTTTATTATTTCCTAAATAATATACATGTAGCTTAATTTAAATGATAAATAATACCTAGCCTTGCAAACCTACTTGTGTGCTTTTTCAGTATTTACATAGATTTCTAATCATGACACTGATGGATAAAAGAAATGCCTACTCATATGATGACATTTTTCCCAATTTTCTTTCATAAACGTTTTGCAATTTAAATACTACGAAGAGCAAAAGATTTTCCTCATGGTGAGAGAAATGCTTCCATAAACTGAATGCTTCACTAACCTGTAAAAACTAGCTTTCATGTTCTACTTAACCTTCTTTATTAATGAGATAACTCACATCAAAAAAAACATAATAGCTGTATATGAAAGGGTAATAGTAGATGCCCTTCTGATATCAATGAGTAGAATTTAAAAGGCATACATCTAACAATTCTGTTTTAGCAGCTGGAAAAAAAACACTGACAAAGACCCTGAATTTGAAGAATATTTAAGAATAGAGTGCATTAGACCATGGAATTTTAGGTTTTACCATAAAACAGTACTGTGTGAATATAAGACTTATTAAAGCTTGTAGGCATAAGGATCAATTATCAACTCTGGCCATGAAGAGTTCCATATTGAAATCGTTCACATGGATGGTTTAGGCACAGGTTTCGAAGCAAATAGATCAAGTTGTTTCCAGGAATCTTGGGAATCAGTTGCCACTGAAGATGAATGCTGTGAAGAACCAAGTTTTTACAGAAAAAAAAATTAGAAATAGGATGCAGGGAACATCCTTACCTTCTGGAGTTTAGAAGCTTTTTCTATACCATGAACACACTAAGTATGTCAATAACACAGATTTTAAAGCCATATGTTGGGGAAAAAAAAACACCTGCCATGGTTTGATGCAGGTGTCCCCCACAAACAATTGAATGTGTTCTGATAGATCGATCCTCAGCTGATGGCAGTTTGGGTTTTACAACCTCGATGAAGCTGTGTTGTTGGGGGTGGGCTTATGGAGTTATAAGCCAGCTTCCCCTTGCCAGGGTTTGGCACACCTTCCTGCCGCTGTTTGCAGTGCTGTGGCGGAGGTGATGTCCACCCCTCTGCTCATGCCATCGTTTTCCCTGCCTGGATGGAGTCTCCCCTCGAGTCCATAAGCCAAATAAACCTATTCCTCCATAAGCCACTTTTATTTGGGTTCTTTCTGCGCAGCAACTAGAAAGCTGACTGCAACAACACCAATCACAAATTACTCCAAGTCCAAGAAGAAAAAGCAATGTGTGCTCTGTCTAGAGTGTGTCCTCCGGGATTCACGCATTGGCTCCCATTGGGAAGTGCAGGTTGGATCCAGAAGAGGAAATGCAGGAATCAGGGCTCTACCTTTAGGAATGGCTTCAGCCATGGTTCTTGGGGGGACTGGGTGAATGTTGTGAAGAGAAGGTTGCACTCAGCAAGGACAGTCACTGTGTCACTCCAGGCCTCAGGCCAATTCTCCCTCCCTTTCTCTTGAGTTGAAGAAGCTTATAGCCACCCGGAATTATAAACTAAAATAAGCTCCTTTATAATTTATCCCGTCTCAGATGGTACAGCAACAGGAAATACATGAATATAATCCAAACTTTTCCTGTCTTGATAAAAGAGTGCTCTGTTTGGAAACCAAAATATTAGGACATTAGAAGTACCATAGAGCAAAAATCTATAGAATCCGTCCATCCAAAGCCCCCTGCCCTCTAATTTTTCTGGAATGGGCCAACTGGGATATGGGAATATCAGATGATTAATCTAGAAAAGCAGTTGACATAACTGATCCTTAAATCAGGCACTGACATCATCAGCCCTGTATTCCTAAGTAAACTTGGCTTCTTGTAACTCAAGCCATCATTTGCCTCATTCATCGTGAATAGAAAGAAGCAATATTGCCTGCATCCCTACCCGAGAGCCATGACAAGCTCAGACTCTGGCTCTTTCTCTATATGTCATGGTTTGATCCAGGTGTCCCCCACAAACAAATGAATGTGTTCTGATAGATCGATCCTCAGCTGATGGCAGTTAGGGAATTAAAACCTCACTAGAGCTGTGTTGTTGGGGGTGGGCTTTTGGGGTTCTAAGCCAGCTCCCCCTTGCCAGTGTTTGGCACACCTTTCTGCCACTGTTTCAGTGCTGTGATGGAGGTGATGTCCACCCCTCTGCTCACGCCATCGTTTTCCCTGCCAGGATGGAGTCACCCCTCGAGTCCGTAAGCCAAATAAACCCATTCCTCCATAAGCCGCTTTTGTTTGGGTTCTTTCTGCGCAGCAACTAGAAAGCTGACTGCAACACTATACAACAGCAAAATGCTCAAAAAGGACTATTTGGCACATTTGGGGAAAATGGGCGCTTTTTATCAAGACAGAGTTGCATAGAGCAGCCATTGAAACGTCCGCCTAGTTTTCTGGGTAGACTATGCTACATAAGACGTACAATTATGTTCCCAAGTAACCATGGCCCTCCAATCTGACAGCCAAAGGTTTATCCAGAAACGGTTAAATGTCCATCAGCAGGGTAAACTTGTCAATTGAGGACCATTGAATTATTGCTTTTAGGGAGACAGCTTGGTCACAATTGGCCAGGGACATGTTTGCATGTTGGACAAGGTCTGTTGCTCATCAATTAGATGCACCTGATTATCAAGACGCAGGGGTGCCTTTGCCTAGACACCGATTCCACCCCCAGTTGAAAAATAGGTGGTTTCCTCTGAGAAGCTCTTCACTGTGGAGGAGATGCCGCCATGGGGAAGAAGCTGAGCACAGAAGGACAAGCTCCACAGGTGAACCAAGATTCTCTCCTCAGCTTGGTGCCAAAAGAGAGAAAGACCCTGGAGTTTCATTGGCTTCCTTGTCTCCACTTAGAATTGTCCATTGATTCTAGGCAGTAGGCCAACACACCCTGAAATCTCACATCAGAGGTGGGAGACGTTGTAAGGCAGTTCCCATCCCTTTTGATTGAAGAAGGCTTTGTTTGCAGGAAGTGATGACACCCCCAATTTGCATAATAATTGATGAAGTAAGGGAAGCTGACCTTGCCTCCTAGCTGTTCACGTGATTTAAATACATTAGCTCATTTACATATGTTAGCTTTAAATCAATGCTGATGAATCAAAATCACTTCAGTTTCATCAGAAGATTTAAAAATTGGAATTTTATAGATTAAATAAATTAGCCAAAATGAGATTATACCTCTGCATTGGGTCTAATTTCTGAGGCTAATTTACACAGTTTTATGAGAATGTTGATGCTGTTGTTGTTGTTGTAGGTGTTGTTTCAAAAAATCAAAAAACATGTCAAAAATCTGTTTGTACAAAAAATAATCTGTACAAAAATCTCATTTCTTTTGACAAAAAAAATGCTCCATAAGATAAAATCAAATTCACTTTGCTTAGAAAAGATAGTTCTTAAAAAAATGTGCAAAAGAACATTTACAGGTCTGAACGATATGATAACGAACACACATTTAAGAATTGAAATTTAAAAACCATTTAAAATAGAAAATGAAGTCTTAGGGATGGAGAGATGGCCCAGAGGTTAAGGCACTTGCCTCTGGTGCCTAAGGCCCTGGGTTCAATTCCCCAGGTCCCATATAAG
This sequence comes from Zapus hudsonius, assembly GCA_004024765.1. Lineage (NCBI taxonomy): Eukaryota > Metazoa > Chordata > Mammalia > Rodentia > Dipodidae > Zapus > Zapus hudsonius. The sequence continues at coordinate 2,998 of PVHP010045059.1, read as the reverse complement.
CCAGACCCAAACGGAGGTGGCCCTGGTTCTCTCTCTCTCTCTCTCTCTCTCTCTCTCTCTCTCTCTCTCTCTCTCTCTCTCTCTCTCTGGATCTCTCTGCTTGAAAATGAATAAAATATAAAAAACAAACAAACAAAAAAGAAAATGAATTCTTAGGGCTGGAGAGATGGCCCAGCTGTTAAGGCACTTGTTTCTGGTGCCTAAGGCCCTGGGTTCAATTCCCCAGGACCCACATAAGCCAGACCCACAAGGTGGTTCTCTCTCTCTCTGTATCTCTCTCTGTATCTCTCTGCTTGAAAATGAATAAATAAAATATAAAAAGAAAGAAAATGAAGTCTTAGCCACAATATGTCTCCTGGAAAATAAAAGAACATAACCAAAAGGCACTGAAACTAAATCACTTCCTGAGCCATAATGAGCTTCGGTTTTTAATCAGACTAATGAGAAAAGATCTGTAATTCAGCACAGCTCATGAGTCATACCCTAAAGTTTCTCCCTACAGTTTCATGGCAGCCTTGATGTATCATTCATTAGGTGCTGGAAAAGTAACATTTGTAAGAACACAATGAACTGCAGACAGGAAATACAATGAGAAAGCAGCCATGGGCCTCCCTTCCCAACTGCCCTTTGCTGCTTCGAACAGTGTGATTTCATTCTGTGTCTCAAGCCACCATTACCACCTCTGGTTTGCGTGAATGTGCTGAGTCATCGGTGGGCTTGGAAATCACGCCCCTGTGACCCATAGGATAAAAAGTGGGGTTTGGGAAAAGTTGAGTGTGAAAATCAAACATGCAATGGATCAGCTCTCATTCAGGTTCCCTGTCTCTTCTAGGCTCCCAAGGACATAGATTTTAAAAATCCTCAGTGACCTCTCTGTTGGCAAGGCTTATTCACTGTGACTTCTGTCATTCTAAGGATTCATCTTCTATGGGTAGAGTGATAGTGATCTGGGTGTGAAAATTCATTACATGTTCACCTAAAACTAAGAAGATACAAACAGGCCATGAAGCCAAAAAGGATAAAAGAAACACAGAAGATTACTTGGTGAGATTCCAGGGAAGTTAGAAGATGCTTGAAAAAAATAAAAACTAGGGCTGGAGAGATGGCTCAGAGGTTAAGGCACCTGCCTCCAGTGCCTAAGGCCCTGGGTTCAATTCACCAGGACCCACATGGGCCAGACCCACAAGGTGGTGGCCCTGGTTCTAGTTCTCTCTCTCTCTCTCTCTCTCTCTCTCTCTCTGCTTGAAAATGAATAAATAAAATATTAAAAATAAATAAATAAATAAATAAATAAATAAATAAATAAATAAATAAAAACTAGAGAAAGATACAACCCAACCTGGTAGGCATGATATAACAAGAGGTGTGTGGCATGAGTACTGGAAAGAACTTTCTGGAGCTTGTAGCCTTAAGAACCATTATGAATTTCCACAGAGTAGACCGCAAGTTCCTCATCTGTGAAATGGTAAGAACGAAAATTCTACATAGTAAGATTTTTTTTTAAATTAACAGAATGTAACTAAGCATCTGAATGAAATGGAAGTTTATGTCATTGTTCTGCTTTGTGTTGGTAGCTACTGTCTTAGAATTGTTATGTTGAATATGCCCTTGTTATCAGGGAAATGATACATTCATTTTTATCAAATTTCACATACCCTCTAAAGTCAGGAGAGGAAACTTCATTTCCTGTCCACCTGTCATAATTCTTGGAAGAACCCCCATTTGTCCTGTCCAATACTCTCCCCCCACTTCTGGAAGGGAAGGACTGTTCTCCTAGGCAGTCCTGGAAGACAACAGCAAAAATATACAGTACATATCTGTTGCTTTAAGCTGTTAAATTTGAGGGCAGTTTGTCAATGGGAAATAGAGAATAAACTCAAAAGAAGGGAACTTGGGACAAGATCAGTTTATGCGAGAGTCGCATCTTATAGGGCTGGGCAGGTCCTGGCAGAGAGCATGAATTTTGTCTAGATGTGGTGGGAAAACAGTGGCGATTTTTCATTGTAGAAAAGACTTGGTTTTCATTATACCTTAGATTATGCTTCTGTTTTAAGGTGGCTGAACTCTATGATGCTGCTGCAGTGGTATTTTACATGCCCTTTTTTATTTTTTTTAAATTTTATTTATTCCTTTTCAAGCAGAGAGAGAGAGAGAGAGAGAGAGAGAGAGAGAGAGAGAGAGAGATAGAGAGAGAGCACCAGGGCCACCACCTTGTGAGTCTGGCTTATGTGGGTCCTGGGGAATTGAACCCAGGGCCTTAGGCACTGGAGGCAAGTGCCTTAACCGCTGAGCCATCTCTCCAGCCCGACATGCCCAGAATTAAAATAGTTTCTTTCTACCTTCTTTACGATCTCTTAAATAAATCATGTTTGTGAACAAGAGAGTGTTGGTTTTCTGTGACTCATCAATTTCAGGAATAAAAACTCCAGGTTGGATACTTTTTTCAATTTAACTCCTTTTTTGAGATTAAAGCTAGTTTCATTCTGTTTTGTACAATGATACCATTGTGTGTGTGTGTGTGTGTGTGTGTGTGTGTGTGTGTGTGTGTGTGTGTGTGTGTGTTGGACTCAGGACAGCCCAGCCCCTCTGCTGTTCTTCCTCAAGTGATCTCCACCATCTTAGCAACAGTCTTTCCTTGGTTTGTAGCTTAACTGTCTAGTGATCCCCAGGGTTCTGCCTGCCTTATGTTCCCCAGCGTTGGGAAGACAAGCTCACACCACTGTCTCTGCCCACCGCCCGCGGGGGCAATGATAAAACACAGACACAGACACACACACACACACACACACGCACACACACACACCACTTATGGGTGGAAGAATGCGCATTCTCTCTTTATTGCTCTCTCAGATCTCATTGCTCATAACCCATACCTGTTACCTCATTCCTCATTGCTCATATCTCTTCATCTCTCTCTTCTTCTATTCCCACAGATATGCTACAGAATATATATATATATATATATATATATATATATATATATATAGAGAGAGAGAGA
>PVHP010045058.1:0-13857 GCA_004024765.1 Zapus hudsonius | reverse complement strand
CGCCTCCTCCCGCCCCCTCAGCTCTCGCCCCGCCCCCGCCGCTGTGTATAAAATCCGGAGCGCGCCCGCTCGGAGCGGGGAGCGAGCAGCGGCTGACGCGGTACTGGGCATGCTCAGTGTCGCGCAGGCTTCGGTCACCCGCAGGAAGCCCGTGTTCCGCACCCGCGGAGAAGCGGGAGCCGCCGCCTCCCCGCGGCCTCGGCTCCGGGCGTCGGAGCGCGTGTGGCCGGGCCGCGGCTGAGACCGGCCTGGGTCTCTCGGGGCGCCGGCCCGGCTTCGTCTGCGCTCCCGGCGCCGCGGCCATGGGGCTGCTGTCCCGGGGCTCGCCGCTGAGCTGGGAGGAGACCCAGCGGCACGCCGAGCACGTGCGGCGGCACGGCGTCCTCCAGTTCCTGCACATCTACCACGCCGTCAAGGACCGCCACAAGGACGTGCTCAAGTGGGGCGACGAGGTGAGCCGCGCCTTTGTTCGGGCGGGCGCTCTCCGTCCCCGCGGGAGGCCGTCGCCGGCTCCCCGGCGCTGGGAGGGAGGGAGGGAGCGAGCGGCCCGGCCTGCCTGCCGGCCCGGCCTTCTGCCTACACGTGCTGGCCGCCCGGAGTACCTGCTCCTGACGCCGGAGCTGCCAACCCAGCTCGTCCAAGAACTTTGAACCTTCCCCGTCCCTTTAATCGTAAACCGGATGCTTACAGATCACAGGACTTCCCTCGTCTCGGGATTCTCGGTGTATGTTGCAGTTGTGACACTTTGTGACCCCACGTTTAAAAAAAATACTGAGACGATAATGAACGACTTTGAAAAGTCTCCCATATTTTGTGTGGTTTTGCTATCTGTCTTAGGTGGTTTGTCACTCCTGTCATTTATCTTTTGGTTTATGGACTAAGAAAGTGTTGCTGGACCAGCGCAGAATACCTTCTTGCAAGAAGTTAAGTTTTTCTATATTAGCAGATAATTCTGCCATCCATAGTTCTAACAGTTGTGCTTTAATTAGGAAAATATAAGACTAGTAATTTACATGCCTACAAAAACTATCACATTTTGGACATAAATAGAACATACATTGGTTGAGTTTTACTCTAAGGTTCATTCTCTTTAAGCATACTTTCATTTACATACTTGTGTCTTGTGTCACTGGACAGGGACACTATTGTTTGCTTGTTTTTCTAAGGACTGACCTTGATTATAGCACCATTTAAAGTTCCCAAGGAGGTAGCCATTCTTGAGCAATTATAAGATACTACCTAAATGTTAACCTAAAAGGCAGCTAATGTCTTTTGGTAATCATTGTTCCAGAAAAACATCAATAGGAGACCAACAGCAATTCACCCTAAAATTCCTCCCTACTTTGTCTTCTTCATCTTACAGGACCCTCCAAGAATTCCTACTCTTCTTTAAAAAATGCTCTTCTTGTTAGTAGGAAAAACATTATTTACAAATACTTGTTTTGATGACTTGTTCTTGCGGGGTAAACTAAAGTGAGAAGCAGCAGAATAGGACACAGCTGTTTGCACTTTGATCGACCTTGAATAGGTATAGAGTGGGTTCATAATAGCTTTGCCTCCCCTGCCCACTCCTTAAGAGTAGAAAAGCGGCAATGAGTTCTGGGAACTCATATTCTAAATATTTCTTGATGCCTCTAACCCTCCACCATTGTACCAAAGTTATCCTGCTTTTATAAGGTAGGCCATGAGGTTGCAAGTCATCATTTGCTCGTGAATTTAGAAATAAATTTAGAAAATCCCAACAGGACATTTTTTTTTTTTTTGGTGAGGGAGGAAGGTGTCGAGAACACTTAACATGAGATTACTGCATAACAAATTTTTTTGTGCATAATACAGTATTGTTAACTACAGAGACAATGTTGTACCAGTCTCTAGAATTTGTCCATCTTGCATAATTGAGACTTTTCTTAAATTAGCAACTCTCTTTTCTTCCTCCTAGCCACCTTCATCCACTGTTCTCTCTGCTTTGAGGAGTTCAGATATTTTAAATGCTTCATATGTGTAAAATAATGCAATATTTATCCTGTGGCAGATTTATTTCACTTAGTGTAATGTCCTCTAGATTCATCCAAATTGTCATATTTTGCAGTATGCCTTTTAAAAGCTAATATGTTAAATTTTTCTTTATCGTTCTTCCATGAGTGAGCTTTTAGGTTGTTTCCACATCTTGGGTATTCTGAATAGTGGTGTAAATGTAGGGGTGCTGATATCTTTGTCAACCAGGACTATCAACTTACCATGCATAGTAAGAATATTGTAACTTCGGAGTTACTTATTTGAGAGTATATGTAGAGAAGGGTGTGTTAAAGGTGAGTTACTTCTTACTGTGGTTCACAATTAAAGGAATTTGAAAGCCAGATCTCAGAGTTGTCATGGAAGGCTGCCTTAATGAGGTGAGCTTTATGCAAAAGAGCCAAAGATTAGTAAGAGTTCTTGTGCACAATAGGAACACTGTTGTTATACACAGAACGTAGGTCTGAAGACTCCTCTGAAGCCGAAAAATCAGAATACACAGACTTGTCAAATGCAGAAGCCTTGGGAAATAAATGAGAAATAGACTAAGCAGATAAAAGTAGGGAAAGATGTGGTATGGCCCCAAGAGTTGAGGGATAGCCCTGCTGTACAGAAACTAGTGTCTTAGATATGAGATGTTGCATTGGGTAGACATGATACCAACTGTTACTTTACATTGTTTAATGTTGCACTTACAGGCCCATGGATGTGTGTTTTTGTTTATTTTCAGTATTTTTATTTATTTGCAAGCAGTGAGAGCACGCATGGACAGAGACTTGCCAGGGCCTCTTGCCACTGCAATTGAATTCCAGACACATGGACCACTTTGTGTAAACTGCTGTATAATGGGTACTGGGGAATGGAACCCTGGCCATCAGGCTTTGCAAGCAAGTGCCTTTAACTGATGAGCCATCTTTCCAGCTCCCAATATGGTTTTAAAAACAAACAAAAACACCTTGGGTGTGGTGGTTTACTGTGGAGGCAGAGATAGGAAGATCGCTTTGAGTTCGAGGTCAGCCTGGGACGTACAGAGTAAGACCCTACCTCAAAAAAATAAAAACAAGCAGCAAGAAAACCTTAAATTGGTTATAGGTAAGAGACCCTCCCATCTTCAGAAATGTTTGACTCTACTTACCAAGACAGTTTTTGTCTCCATACCAGAAAGAGCCCTGGGTTTAGAGTTTGGTTTTTAGTCTAGCCCAAGACCCATCAAACTGCCTAGATGATCTTGAGCTTTATTTCTTGTGCTGCAATTTGCATAACATTATTATAATTTTTTTATGAGACAAGTCTAGGTCAGCCTAGGCTGGACTTGAACTTGCTGTGTTCAAAAGCGACCTTGAATTCCTGATTCTGCCTCTGCCTCTCAGCCTCACCTCCCAACTACTGGGATTACAGTTTTTATGCCACCATACCTAACAGAAAAAGGTTTTTAATAATACACATTCAAACTAGAATATGTTCATTCAGAAGTTTACCTGATGGTGCCTGTCATCAGTGACTGGTAAAGTGGTTTGTGGGTGAAGGCTTTTGATAACTCAAAAGTATTTTCCTGTAAGAACTTCTTTTTTGAGGGGTGGGGGGTAGGATCTTGCTCTAGTCTAGGCTGACCTGAAATTCACTATGTAGTCTCAGGGTGGCCTTGAACTCACAGTGGTCCTCTTAACTCTGCCTCCTGAGTGCTGGGATTAAAAGGCATACACCACCACACCTGGCCTGTGAGAACTTTTAAAATAAGTGTATTCCCAGAAGAGTTTATTATACTTTCATCATGGCAGGTCCTAAGCCTACTGACATTTGTTCTGCTGTGCCAAGAAGATACTTCACTTTTCCCCAGAATGTGGATGATGGGAGAGTGAGGTGGACTTTGCTGGGTGTTCTGTTGCCTATTAGGAATACAAAATAAGCACATGCATTGTGTCTGGTCAGACTACATACACTTTTCAGATACACGTTTTGTTTTATAACTTGGTATATGCACATTAAAAGCCTGATCCCAAGGGCAAGGGATCTAGTGCTTTACCTTCATGGTAAAGTGCTTGCCTAGCATGCACAAGGCCCTGTTTTCAAACCCCCACAGTACCTCAAAAAACAAAAACCAGTCTAGGAAATTGGTAATGATACTCCTGTTAGCACTTGGCCAACCTTTTAGCTAGTTAGTGGCAGAGTCATCAGAGTTGAAATGTGATTTTTGATACTAAGTTTTGGATTATTTGCAATTCACAAAATTTTATCAACTCTCCTTTTACGCCATTCAAAATGTACAGATTATATAGTTATCCGGAAACAATACTTAAAAGCAAACGTGAAAATGTTGTAGTGAAGCTGTTACTTTGTACAGCAGATATATACTAATAAAGATGTTAAAAAATAAAAAAGTTGTAGTCTACAAAAATATTTTCTAATTTTTAAACCCAGTACTGTAATTATCAAAGGCAAGAAATTATCTTCTAGTTCAGAAAAGTTCATGTGAACTTTGAGAGTAAAATGTGTGCAGTGTCTTTAATATTTATGGATGTGCTGTCCTGGATAAAGCCAATAAAACTGAGTTGGGATTTTTTTTTGTTTGTTTTTGGTTTTGTTTTTCAAGGTAGGGTCTTGCTCTAACCCAGGCTGACCTGGAATTCACTCTGTAGTCTCAGGGTGGCCTCGAGCTCACAGCGATCCTCCTACCTCTGCCTCCCAAGTGCTGGAATTAAAGACGTGTGCCACCAAGCCTGGCTTTTTTCTTTTTTGGGGGGGGGGGATTTATTTTTTAAAAAAAATTTCATTTATTTATTTGAGAGAAAGAGGCAGATAGAGAATGTGGGTGCACCAGGGCCTCCAGCGGTTGCACATGAACTCCAGACACATGCACTACCTTGTGCATCTGGGTTTACATGGGAGCTGGGGAATCGAGCTCAGTTCCTTCTGCTTTGCAGACAAGCACTGTTAAGCACCAATGAGCCATCTCTCCAGCCCATGAGTTCGGATTTATTAAGAACTATTCTATTATCTATGAAGTTTGAACTTCAAGTTTGCCTAGTGGGTTTTAGAGTACTTAATTGATTTTTAGGAAATGTATAACCTATTAATCAGTAAGCTGGTGATTCTAAAACAAAAATAATGCCATCCTGAGTTACAAATCTAGAATGGACAAAGGCATGGCCATTTGAGTCTAACTGAACATTTTGTGTGGCTTTAGAGAAATTGCTTTCTTTCTTCAAATCATCTATGAAGTGGAAACAACTTCCTTACTTGATTATATTGAGACTAAAATAGATAATGCTAATGAAGTTGCTTGCAAGTGGTTATCCTATTAAGACTCATAAATGGTAGCTTGAAATATTTTCTTTAAAATTTAATATTTCAGGGCTGGAGATGCTCAGCAGTTAGGTGCTTGCCTGCGAAGCCTAATCACCTGAGTTTAATTCCCCAGTGCTTAGATAAAGCCAGAATGCACAAGGTGGTGCATGTATCTGGAAGTTCATTTGCAGCGGCTGGAGGCCCTGGCATGCCCATTCTTTCTCTCTCCCCCTCTTCCTCTCTGCAAATATAACTAACTAACTAACTAACTAACTAACTAAATAAATAAATAAATAAATAAATAAATAAAATATTTTTTTAATTTAATATTTCAGTTTTGGTATTTGAACCCACGGCCTTGTGCATACTAGGTAAGCTCACTACCTCTGAGATAGAGCCACGGCCCTTTTTATTGTTTGTTTTGTTTGTTTGTTTGTTTGTTTGTTTGAGACAGAACCTCACTAAGTTGCTCAGGCAGCCCTTGAACTTGAATCTCTTGCTTCAGTCTCCAACTAGCTGATGTTACAGGACTGTGCCACAAGGCCTGATTTTATATTTTATTTAAATAGCCATTGTCATTAGAGAATGAGGCATTCCTCATATGTAGAATTTTTTTCTCTCAATTTTCACAGATTATATTCCAGTAATAACCTATGGTTTCTGGAAGCAGCTTTCCTACATCCATCTAGGGTACTACTTTTTAAACTCTTTTAGCTTATTTTTTAGTTTACTTTTTTATTAGCTTACCCATTATCGAATTTCTTTCCAGCTTTTTCATCCATCCTTCCCCTATCCCATCCTCTCCCCCATTTCCATGCCTTCCCTCTCCAACATTCCCCCTTCCATAAAGTCTCATGTAGCCTCACTGTATAGCTGAGAATGACCTTGAGCTTCTGATCTCCCTTCTCTACCTCCCAGGATTACAAAGGAGTGCCATCATGCCCAGTTTTATGTGAGTTGGGGATGAACCCAGGGCCTCCTCACACATGTTAGGAAGCCCTCTACTGGCTGAGCTATAACTCTAGCCTCAGTCTTACCCTAAAGTAGTGTACATCTTTGATTAGGTGTGTTTATTGGAGGTGGCAAAAAGATCCTGTTTCCTAATTCAATCTGCTAGTCTGTCTCTTCTGATTGTGGGATTGAGACTGTTAATCTTCAGAGTTATTGTAAGATGTGTATTTCTATAAATTCATAATAAGTGTCCTTAGCATCATTTATTTTTTTTCCCTAAAGCCTCTTGGGTGTGTTTGTCTTTCTCTTCAGAAAGTATTCCTTCTAGTATCCTATGTAGAGCTTGCTTACATTTCTTTAGCATCTTCTTTTATGGAAAGTTTTTCTTTGTCCTTCAATTATAACAGATAGTTTTACTGGGCATAGCAGATTGGGTTGGTGTGGTCTTTCAATACTTGAAATACATCATTCCAAGCTCTTTTGGCTTTTAAAGTTTCCACTTAAAACATCAATTGTTAATTTTTTTTTTTTTTAGATAGTCTCATATAGCCCAAGCTGGCCTTGAACTTCTGGCTATGTAGTTGAGAGTAGCCCTGAACTTCTGTCCTTGTGCCTCCCTTGTGCTAGAAGCATGCCTGGATTTATGCAGTGCAGGGGATTAACCCAGGACTTTGTGCCTGCTAAATTGCCAGCCCTTCAGCTGATTTGGCTCTTCTCTCTTGCTGTATTCAATAACCTTTCTTTGTTCTGTATACTTAGCATTTTAGTTATAATCTTTTTCTGGTCCTGTGTATTTGGTGTTGTACAAATCTCTTGTACCTGTTGAATAGCATTTCATGTGTCAATTTGCGATCTGTACCTTTTTCTGTGTGAAGTGTATTAAAAGTAATCTGTCAAAATATTTAGTTTTGAGAATTCTGTGTTCATTTGTTGGAGTCTTTTGTCAGTTTCTTCTTTACTAGGTCATGCTTTTAGTGTGGTGTCTAAAATCTTTGCCCAATTCAGGGTTATAAAGGTTGTCCCCCCCCATTCATAGAAGCATTAGAAGTCATAGACCTAACTCTATAGTTCTAATTTTAGGTCTATGATCCATCTTGAGTTACATTTATTTTTGTATGGTGCTCCAGCATTTTTTGTTGAGAGGACTAGCTGTTCTTCACTTCCAAAGGTGTACTTTCTCAGGTGTCTGTATGGCTTGATTTCTGTGCTTTCTACCTACCCGTTGATGTGTTTGTGTTGTACCAGTGGCTTGCTCTTTTGATTTCTGTAGCTTTAGGAGAAACAATGAGATCAGGGAGTGTCATCTCTACAACTTTGTTCTTTTTTTCAAGTACTTTATTCCTGTAGATACTTTTTATTTCCACATGAGTGTGAGAACCAGGTTGGCAATTCCTACCAAAAAACAAAACCAAAAATAAACCTTGATAGGATTTTGATAAAGGGTTAGATTTTGTCTACATGTCAGTTTGAGAATCGATACCGTAACAATATTGACTTCCTACTTATGAACAAGGAATCGCTCCACTTTTTTTTCTCAGCAGCGCTGTTCTAGTTTTCAGCGTATAGGTCTTGCACATTTTGTTTCTGTCATTTACCCCAGTGTTTCATATGTTTTAATTTCACTATAAATGGTATTTTTATTTTAATTTTTGAGGTTTGAAATAAAATTGATGTGATCAATTTGTCTCTTATTCTGCATCCTTACTCTACACACTTTTTATTGGGGGAGGGGTGTTACTTGGAACTCATTTTAGCTTCAGGCTGGCCTCGAGATCAAAGTGATCCTCCAACCTCCACCTCCCAAGTGCTGAGATTACAGTTGTGTGTCCCATACCTGGCTTACTATATATATTATTTGTAAGCAGAGAGAATGGGCATACACCAGGACTTCTAGCTGCTGCAAATGAACTCCAGATGCATGTGCCACTTAGTACATCTGGCTGTCTGCAAAGCTGGTGTTAGTTATTAGTGGTTTCTTTTCTTCTGGTTATTATATGTTGGTTTTAATAATTTTAATATGGATAAATGTTGGTCCCTGTTACTTCATTGTCATTGGAAGTAGAAGTCTTTCTTCCTGTACTATATACTTTCAGCTCAGTTTTTCACTGTCTATAAAATTTATCCAAAGCCTTCTGAGATATATACCCTTCTGATTAAAAAATATTTGCCTGCCTGGGGAAGTGCTCAGTAGATAAAGCTCTTGCTGTGCAAGCATGAAAACCTGCTTCCAGATCTCCAGCGCCCACATAAATGCTGGCTGGGCATAGTGGCTGCCTGTAATCCCAGAGAGGCAGAGACAGGATTTCTAGGGCAAGCTGGCTAGCTAGACTCGCTGAATTGGTGAGCTCTGCTGAGAGATTCTGCCTTAGTAAATAAAGTAGAGAACAACTTAGGAAAATGCCCAACATTAACCTTTGGTCTGCACATGCGTGTGCACATGCACTTCCCCATGCACACATATGCCCATACTCATACAAACATAGACATGTATGCATACTACATACATGTTTTAAAAGGATACTTGCCAACAACCAAGGTTTCTTTGTTTTGTTTTGTGGTGACAGGAATTGGAGAATGAAGAAAAGAAAGAAGATTTTTGTTCTTGAAGGGGTCAGAGGCTTGGGTGAAGGGAGCAGAGGGGGCATGAGGAGGATGAAGGAGAGGAGTTTGCACTATACCTAGAAATCTTAGGGATCTTGTAGATGGAATAGGGCCTCGTTCTAGGAAGGTTGAGGTGAGGCCAGGCAATGTACAGTGTAAGCCTATAGGTGTATCTAGAGTTGTAGCTGGTTCGTATGGCTTTGGGAACTGGCATGGCGCCACACTGAACTAGAAAGGCTTACTAAGTGTACTAGGATGTTTCTTCCGGGTAATTTTTAGAATGATGTGAACGTGGATTAGACAAGATGAGAAGCCCATGCTATGATTTAGTCTTTATTAGGAAAAATGGAGGTGTAGCCCATGTCTTTAGAAGTAAAGAATTTGGGGACTAGGGAGATGGCTCAGTGGTTAAAGGTGCTTCCTTGAAAAGCCTGCTGGTTCAATTTCCCAGCCATATATTATATGTGTGAAGCTGGACCCCAAAAGTGGCACAAGCATCTGGTGTTCTGTTTCCAATGGCAAGAGGTCCTGGCATGTAATTTAAAATATCTACTGAAATGGATACTTGGGAATACTTAGCGTAGAAGTGGATAAGTCTTTCAGCTCTCTAGTGTTATGTGAATAAGAATCCCTATAGAAACATTATCTTTGAGAGCTAGCTTGGCTATTCCAGTTTAAAGCCCTTTAGGAGTTTGGCGTTTTTGCTATAGAAATAACTAGGTGGACCAAGTGAAGCAGGGGCTGGCTGTACCCCAAACCCTGATGAAAACACACAGAATTATAGTACAGAATCCTGAGAAGGAATGATTGGCATAGTTAGGAATGTTGTTTGTGGGAAGAATGGTGGCTAACTTTCAAGAGATAGGGAAAACTGAGAACTGAAATGATGTCATTGAACTTGCCAGGTGGATGGGCTCTGGGGAATATGACAACAGAGTGTGTTGAACATATAAAGGATTTTGTTTCTGACCAAAATAAATACCACATGCCTGTAAGTGTTTTTATGCCTTATACAGTCCTTGAAACTCTGATTATAAATTTTTAGAAGGAAGCAGACTTAGACTGGGATAGATATTTGGGCCATTTAGGTAGGTTGCCTTCCTTTTTTTTTTCCCTTCCTTTCCCCTCCTCGTCTTCCCTCCCTTCCATCCATTTATCCATCTAGCCTAGGTTGACCTCGAACTTGCTATGTAGCTGAGATAGCTGAATTTTGATCCTTCTGCCCTTCGCCTCCTAAATACTGTGATTATAAGTAGATGCCACCAGGCCTGGTTTTAAGTGGTGCAGGGAATGGAACCTAGGGCTTCATGCATTTGAGACAAGCACTTTACTAACTGAGCTATATCCCTAGCCCCATTTAAGTAATAGTACTTCTATGGCTACTAAGTTATCACTGTTCCATAGTGAAAATGAATATGTAATGAGTATTTTAGAATGATGATCTTGATCTCCACTTAAAAGGTTGTTTAAGAAGAGAGCTGGGAATGTAGGTACATGGTAGAGTTTTTGCTTAGCATGTGTGAGGCTGTAGATAAGAAAGAAAAAAGAGGGAGGGAGGGATCAGAAACATGTGATAAGCTCAGACTTGTTGCTAAAAGGATTTTAAAAACAATTTGTGTTGCAGTGCTGGGGACTGACCCTAGCACCTCACACGTGGTAAACAAGAGGCCCTATCAACCCTAAGAGTTCATCTTTCTACGTGTTACATGAACAAAAGATGGGTATCTGCTGTACTCTGTCTAACCTTGGATGACTGTTGAATTTTCTTTAGAGAACTGTGATGGTTTTGTTCCAGGTGTCCCCCACAAATGAATGTGCTCTGAATGCTTGATCCCCAGCTGGTGGCAGTTTGGGTATTGGAACCTTGTTAGAGCTGTGTTGTTGGGGGTGGGCTTATAGGGGTTATAGACAGCTTCCCCTTGCCAGTGTTGGGCACTCTCTCCTGTTGCTGTTGTCCACCTGAAGTTGGCCAGGAGGTGATGTCCACCTTCTTGCTTATGCCATTGTTGTCCCTGTCATTATGAGCTTCCCCTCAAGTCTGTAAGCCAAAATAAACCCATTCCTCCCATGGGCTGCTTTTTGTTGGGTTCTTTGTTGCAGCAATGAGAACACTGACTACAAGAAGAACTTTCTGTATTCTTATGTTTTTGTGTCTGTTATGGTCAGGATTTTGTAGTTAAACTAATTTGAACAATAAGATTACAGAAGAGAACCCCAAGATAGATATTCTGATTCCATAAATGCCCATTTCTGTTTCCCTCGTGCTCTAGGGCCTTGTTGTTGTTTGGTTCTTTGAATTTATTTGACTCCTTTCTTTTAGAACTGAATGTTGATTTAGCAGAATTAAAAACAAAGGTGAGAGACTCAATGAGCCTTTTCTTGGAAACTATTAGAAACTTAAAAACCTGGGATGTGATTTTTGTCCCACTTGAATTAGTCACAGCTGTGAGTCAGGAGCTGGAGTTCTCAGGGTTTTCCAAAGACAAGAGAGGTCTTGAAGAATCTGTGAAAGCTGGCTGGCACTTTCTCATGAGTTAGAAGTGTAGCAGAAAATTAACATTTAAAAAATCTTAAGAAAGTATTGTAAGGACTGAGCTGGGGGGGGGGTTAGAATTTAGATATGCCCAGTGAAAATTCCAGTGCACCCCAAAATTAAAGGAGTACCCAAATTCTTGTCTACAAAGTTAAAGAATTAAAATCATAGACAACCAGGGCTGGAGAGATGGCTCAGTGGGTAAGGCACTTGCCTCCAGTGCCTAAGGCCCCGGGTTCAATTCCCCAGGATCCACATAAGCCAGACCCACAAGGTGGTGGCCCTGGTGTGCTCGTGCGCTCTCTCTCTCTCTCTCTCTCTCTCTCTCTCTCTCTCCTTGAAAATGAATAAAATATTTTTAAAAAATCATAGACAACCAGATATTAAGGTACAGTGGGAGACTTTATTTAAGGGAACCTGGGGAGTTACAGAGTTCTCCAGCCATCAGTGTGGGGAGATCATGTGGGAAAGGTTTTAGCCAAAATGCATGCTGTTTAAACAGGCAGGAAAAGAAAGATAATAGAGGGTTCCCATCATGAGCAAAAAGGTTCATGTGTGGAGATCTTGAGTCCTCCTCTGGGTGAGGGGCCTTACCTGGAAAATGAAAGTCCCCCACCTAGGATGCCATGTGGAAGAGAAGAGACTGGCCTTTATTTTAGGGAAACTTTTTTTTTTATTGTCCATAATGAGTTACATTATTTAGTGGGCAAACAATGAGTTGTTATCCCCAATTCTCCGATGCTCCTCTCCCCCGTCCACAACCAGCTGGATATCCTCCTCCATGGGTCGTCTGGATCAGTCTTTGTGGTAGGGGACCATAGATAGCCTAGTATTCAGCCAGGTTCTCCTGACCCAAGTGTGTTGTTACTGAGGGGTGCCATGCCTCTGATATTCTCCCCCACCATGGCTCTCACAATCTTTCTGCCCCCTCTTCTGCTCAGTGCCCTGAGTAGTGGTGGATGACTATTAAGGCTGCTTTAATGTTGTGAGCTTAGGGTTTTTTGTGTCGAGATTTGTGGGTTTCTGTCTCACTGGCTTATCCTTTGTTGATTGAATGGCTGTGGCTGTGGGTCCCTTGTTCATCCTGTCATTCTCTGCAGGGTTCCATATGGATCCTCCACGATATGACTGTGGTGGCTCATCTCGTGCCAGGATCTCAGCTTTCTGCCTGCGGTCGGTTGGTAGGGTTATATGGGCCACAGCTCTCTCGCTGCATCCTGAAAAATACAAACACATTCTCCATCAGAGAGTGAGATCAGTCTAGGTTAACAAATATACATAATTCTGGATTACCAAGATTCTATTTTTAGTAGCCTCTCCGTCAGTTGCTCGCATAGTGCATCTTTTCCTGGGAGCCCGAGTACGGGATCCAGTGCGTATCACCCTGAATCCCCAGTTCCAATCAAGGGCTCCCCCTTACTGAGTGGAATATTTGGCCAAATTTAATAGCTGTTGATTGTCTCCCCCAGGCCCAGGCTCCTCCATTGCACAAGTGCTCCTTTCTTGGTTTGCTGTTCTCTCCCAGTAGGAGGTGTGGTCAGCCTACTCATAGCCGCAGACTGTGTTTCATGCCTGTGGTCTGTTTACTCCAGCTGTCGTTGTTCAGCTTCCCCTGGCAGCCTGTATAGTGCCTTCCAGCACTGCACTAACTGCCATCTGGGGGCTGGTTACCATTCCAGATCTCAAAGGGTCTCTTGATGCTGATCGATGGCATTCTGTGGTTTCTTCAGCAATAGGGTTTTGCCTCAGGCCTGGGGAGGGCGTTCAAGAGCTTTGACAGAATTCTGTCTTGTTTTTGGAACCTCATGGTTCATTTTGGTCAGCAGCTCAGTGAGGAAAGGAACCAGTGGCTGGGACCTGGGGTTGTCAGACTGCTCAATTATTCACAGGCTTAGACATTCTCCCCTACTACTCATGGCCCCTCTTGCCAGTTGATGACCACTTCTTGCTCTGTAGGTTAGAGAATGCTCGTGAGGATTTTATGTTTTTGAACCTAATTTGGTTTAGCCTCATGCTTAAGCCATTCCCCGACCCCCATCCCTTACACCTCATTCATAACCTCTCACTTCTTTCTACTAGTCTGCATAGAAAAAACGGTTATCCTGGTTAAGGACCACATATGAGGGAGAGTATGTGGCATTCAATTCTCTGTTCGAGTGTTCACTTAGTAAGATCCTCAAAGTCAGACCATTTTTTCCTAAATTTCGATATGTCATTTTTCCTTTCAGCTGAGTAGAATTCCATCGTGTAAATATACCACAGTTTCACTGTCCATTTCTCCATGGATGGGCATTTGGGTTGATTCCAATTCTTGGCTATAAATATAGTTGTACAAAATTTTCTGCATCGAGATGTGACATCTTGTGGATAGATGCCTAGTAGAGGGATAGCTGGGTCCTTTGGTAGTTCTATGTCTATTGTGTTCAGGAGTCTCCACACTGCTTTCCATAACGGTTGAACAAGTTTGCAATCCC
>PVHP010045056.1:0-13858 GCA_004024765.1 Zapus hudsonius | reverse complement strand
CTCTCTCTCTCTCTCTCTCTCTCTCTCTCTCTCTCTCTCTCTCTCTCTCTCTCTCTCTCTCTCTCTCTCTCTCTCTCTCCTTCCCCCTCTGTCTCCCTCTCTCTCCCTCCCTCCCCCCTCTCTCTCCCTCCCTCCCTCTCTCCCTCCCTCTCTCTTCCTCCTTCTCTCTCTTTCCCTCTCTCTCCCTCTCTCTCTCTTCCTCTCTCCCTCCCTCTCACACATACACATACATACACACACACAGACACACACTGAAAAAAAAGTAAAAGAGGACGTTTTCAGGTATAGACTCATTGAAAAATATGAAATTCCTTTGAAGGCCTTATAATAAATCTCTTTGTAATTTTTCTAAAAATCATTGAAATGACTTTTTTAATTATAAGTCCTCCCCTGTCTCTTTTCACAAGAAAGCGAGTTTAGAAGTTAGGTGTTTCTGAAGGCTTAAATTGCTACTGTAGCAAACATAGACTGGGTATATTAGACACTGAAGTTCATGTGCTCTTTTCCCAAGATGACATGATGATAAAATTTACCTAGCTAAAATTCCATTAACTTTCATCCCATTAGCAAACAGGTCACTGTTGACATTGAAATTCATTCCCTGAGTGTGTTGGCTACGGGATGGAGAATTTTGAAGAGTTAACTTTTTCAAGTGAATTTCTGAAGAATCTTGAAAGATATCTGTATGTGACTTTCTATAAAATAATCAAATACTTCTGCCAGGCCTGCATCTTATACCATTAATTAGCTGTATAACATTTAATGAATGAGGATATATTTAAGTTCTGGTTTAAGAATTGTTTCTAGACGCAGTTGTGCAAAATTGTGTCATAAATTAACAGTGACATTATTATTAAATCACTTTTACACATAATACTGTGTATTAGAAACACTGGTGATAAGAGAGGGAGTGAGGTGATAAATAATATCATGGCCTTGCATTGTTCATTGTTTCTGTAAGCAAATATATATGCCCCAATAGAAATATGAAATGTAGGATCCATTTGGCGCTGACTTCATTTTGCAGCCCGCCTACCTGTACTGCTATGAGTAGGAACAGAGCTGATCCCACTCCCCTAACAGGTGAGTGTGCCCCTGCCCACTCAGTGCTGTCTGGGCTGGTGTTGGGGAACATACCCATTGAGTACTAACATCTGTCCCTCTCTTGCTTGCAATCACTGACCTGAGGGGGACCCAACAAGCTGCTCATAGTCCCCAGCCCAGTGCACAGAGCGACAGGCTAAAAGAACAAGAAGGAGACTGCTCAGCTTCTAGTGTGACCAGCCAAAACCTTCAGAAAGGCCATGATCCCAGGGCCACCTTGAGGAAGGATAAACAGGTACAGAACACAGGCTCCACAAGAGCTGCTCTTTGTCGCTGCCTTTTCATCAAGACTGAAAGTCTTTCTCTGCATGGACAATCACAGTGCAAAACACATAACACAGGAAAACAAGGCTACATATTCTCAACAAGAATGCCTACTTCCATAATGGAAGCCAAATGAAAACTACTTTGAGGAAACTCAAGGCATTGAACAAATGGCTGGATAAAATGGAAGAGAATAATAAAAGATCTCAACCCATAGCTGAAAGAACTACAGGAGAAACAGCAACAATGACAAAAATAGCTCAACTGAGAGTGGAATGAACTGGATGTGGACATTTATCCAATCTAGAAATGAATTACGAGAGACAACGAGAAAGTCAAACCAAGAAATGAAAATGCAGACTGGAGAGATTGGACCAGTCATTAAGGCTTTTGCCTAAAGAGCCTGACAACCTGGGTTCAATTCCCAGAATCTACATAAATACAGATGAACAATGTGGCATATGGATTTGGTGTGTTACAAAATTCATATAAACTAAAAGTAATGAAAGATAAAAACAGTCACATTATGAAAATCAAGGGAAATATAATAAGAGGATATCAAAATCATAAACACACAGTGGCACAGACACTACCAATGCAAGACCTGCATAACAGGAGGGGAAATGATGACAGTAAAGTACAAAAGAGAGTCTCTGGAAGGAAGGGATTCAGTGGAGGGAAAATCAGGAAGGAGGAAAGAGAGGGTTGTGGGGGGAATGGGATAATGGCTATTGCCTCTATGTGGGTTTTCAATAAAAAGTTTCAGAAATGGAGCTGGAGGGATGAGTCAGTGATTAAAAGAACTTGCTTACAAAGACTATTTTATGGGTCTGAATTCCCAGTTCTCATGTAAAACCAGGCACACCAAGGGGCACATGTCAATCCATGCTTCTGGAGTTCCAGTGGAGTACCAAGTAGTCTTGGCACACTCTCCCTCTCTCTTTCTTTCTCTCTCCCAAATATTTTTTTTAATATTTCTCCCATATATTTTTAAAATATATCTGTAATATAATTTATTATCTGGCCTTATAGAAAAACAATTATATTCTTCTCTGTCTGAATGAGAAGTCACTGTGGGGCTGGAGAGATGGCTCAGCGGTTAAGGCACTTGCCTCCAGTGCCTAAGGCCCTGGGTTCAATTCCCCAGGACCCACATATGCCAGACCCATAAGGCGGTGGCCCTGGTACTCTCTCACTTTCTATCTCTCTCTTTCTCTCTCTCTCTCTCTGCTTGGAAAAGAATAAAATATTTAAAAAAAAAAGAACGAGAAGTCACTGTGACCTAAGAGTAATGACAAGATTCTTTTTGATATCAGCATAATTGTAATATTTTACTTTACATTTTCAATGTGGAAACAGAAGGTTACTCTTAAATATAAATATTATTTGGAAATATTAGTGTTGCTTTCCTGACACATCAACACATGGGTCACATGACAGATGAAAGTTCTGTAAGTTTTGGGCAAGAAATAAGACTGTCAAGGAGGGCTGTACAGTGTGAGCCATGTAACTCCATGGGGCATCTGTGACTAAAACCATGGAGGTGGAGGGAAAACGTCAAGAAAATGAATCCCAGTTATGTTTTCTTTATCACATAAAACATAATCACATATTCTGTCTAAAGTTTTTAGATTTTTATACATTACTCATCTGTGTCTTTAGTGACTTGTAGTCTTTTGAGATTTTATTAAAATACAATATTTTCTAATTCTTATGAATATTTTCCACTTCTTATGATCATTTTGCTTTTTGACCGTTATAACATAGTGGTGAAAAAATTCACTAGCTGCAGAATATCAAGGGTGTCCTACAAGAAATGTTTTCTGTGATCACCTTTCATAATGAACGCAATATCTTCCTCACTCATGGATATAAAGTATCAAAATTCACTAAGTAAGAATGAAACTCATAGGGATATAGCTTCAATGAGATCAAGTAGTTCTCCATACATTTTAAAGAATAGACAAATGTGGTTTTCTTACATTTTGAGAGAGTTAAATATATTTTAAAGTCTATGAATATTTCAAAACACTGAAGGTTATGTTAGAGTACCTTGAAATTCTTCACTGTGTTCAAATGTGGACATTGAGAAGCACAATTTTAAGAGAAACTTAAAGAATTGGTCATTTAGTATCAATGAAATCCTTTATGCTAGAGGGAAAATGTATGTTGTCCTCCTTCCAAGGTGGAAATATAGAACTGAAATATATTAAGTTATTTACATTGTCCTCACAGGGAAAATAAAAGTTAAAACAAATAAATCAATCCCAACATATAGCTTTCTGCTCATTGTGGTAGCACAAGCATATAATCCCAGTAGAGATGGAGAGGCAGGAAAATCAGGAATTCCTTGGCTTAATAGTTTAAGGATAGCTTATATTAATTACATGAGATAATAAGACCCTTTCCTTGGCTTCAGAGTTTAAGGATAGTTTCCATTACACGAGATAATAAGACCCTTTCTCAACAAATGTAGCATCCATACATTTGGTCTTAAATTCAACTGTATTGACAACATAATGTTTCTGTTTAATAAGCAAGTATTTCAGGAAACAAGAGACCTTCAAACGTCCCTCTGAATTCCAAATAATCAAAGGACTCATGAGCTCCATGATTGATACTCACTTGAAAGTACTTCTCTTTCTGGTCACCAGGATGAACACAACTGAAGATGTTGAATACTGTCATTCTGTGTTCTAACAGAAATGCTTTATAATTTTTCAGCCCAGTGGGGTTTCAAAAATATTTGCTTTGTCAATAGTGGTAAAACGTTTGTTTCTAGCCTCTTATGTTTCTTCTATGGTCTGGCATATAAATCTTGCTTAAAAATGATTTCCTAGAATGGTTTCCCCCTCAACCCTCTGTGGTTCATTCTACCCGATGGTTTCCAAGAAATGTACCACAGATCAATACATGTATTTGCCTTTTAGTATAATGGAAGGCATGGGTTGGGTGATGAGGTGAGAGAGAACACAAGTCGAAATCAATACAACATGTCTTAATTCTGGTGCCTAATGCTTCTGTGGCTCTCACTTCTGGTTTTATTCAATCCTTTCATTTATTCAATTGTGAGAGTTTACGAGGAGGCTTTGTGATCAGGGGGCCACCAGTGGCTGCCCTCAAGTCAGAACCTCATCTACCTGTTGTCCTACCACATCTCATCACATCACCTTTTTTTAACTACTTCTGCCCTATCTGTCAAATGATGGACCTTCACAGAGGTTTGGGGGGACACTACTTGGCATACATCATATGCTTGTGACCAGTTTACTGATGATTGCAGGCCAATTGCCTCAGAGAACGCTGGGCATTCCCACAGCACTGTGAACATGAGTATAGACATCTGGCAGATTCCTCAAATTTTGGATGAGTAATATTCTTTGAGGATTTGTCTCTACACAGAAACTGGCTGATGCATTCCAGACCCCATAGTGATTACTGATACCCACACTAAGGATGACTCTCAATGGGGGGGGGGGGGGGAGGGGTGTGTGTGTGAACAGTCAACAAAGAAAACAACCAAATGGGAGGAAAGCCAATTTGCAGTAGGTTTACTCATATATTAATATTCCCAATAAAATTCATTTTAAAAACTGTTGATTAGAGAAACATGGAAAATTAGCTCCTAAATTTTCAATGCCTGTTTTATCATATCATAATAAATACTGAAGGACCTCCTGACATTAGTTCAAATCTTAAAAAAAAACATCTTGGAGAGTAGATGCTACAATATCTATTTTAATTGATGTCAGAAATCAATTGTACTTCCTAATGAACTTGACTTAACGTTATATTTTCTTTCATAGATTTTTTTCTCCCAGTTTATGAATTAATGGTTTGAACACATTTTGTGGGTGGACAATTCTCAAAGGGTTACTTGAACAATCAACCTGGAGCCATTTGACAAAAAAAAAAAATAAAAAAATCAAACCAGTCCCTTTTACTATTATGAAGCACTGAAAGCATGGAATCTATAATCCATATCACTTCATTTACTCTGGGAATATCTCGAGTCATTTAACAGATCAGAAGTATTAGTCTGTTATAATTATGGGAATATAAGTTTAGTTTAAGAGTTTACCTAGTAATATTATCTTTGCAATTTCTCAATGCCTGTGACCACAGGCATTTCTGGATTTAGATGAGGACACAGAAAATTGGTATGTATTAAAAGCAAGAGAAACATGGTTGGTTTTCTCCTTGGCATTCATGTCAGATAGTCGTTAATTGAAAAGCTTTATGAAGATGAGGAAATGGGCGAGTGATCATTTTTCATTCTTTAAAAGTTTTGGGGTACACCTGAGAGAAGAAGTAATTTGTCTCAGAAGAGTCTGTTGATTTCCAGTTTGAGTAAATTACCATGTTTCATATTTGCTTCTCAAATTCCAATCATCCACCTTTCTCACAGAACTGTCAGCCCTTTTCTATTAGTGGAGGTTGTATTCAGGCACAATCTTGTGAGTTTTCCATAGAACTGGTGGTTTGTATTAGCAGCAATACTGGAACATTTTTGTGAATATGCAAAAGACATTGTAAACCCAATGTCCTCAAATGAAATATACCTTTCCGTGGAGAAGAAGCTCCCAACAGTTATAAGATGGGTTCAAAATAGTTGTTCTCCAGCTTCAAGAAATGACAGAATTCAGCCTAGCAGACACTGGAAGTGTTGGCATTGTTTCTTCTGGAAAGCACACTATCACCCACAGCACATGCTCAGTCCTGAGACATTTTCCCCAAAGCCCAGAAGAGAGTTTATAGCATGGAATACAGATGCAGTGCTGGGGAACCCACCTGAGGTTTAAGATCATTATAAATAAATAACCTGCAACATGACCATGAAGGATCGGTTTTGTGGAAAGACCGCAGAAAAACCTCAAGGTTGCAGTTGAGAAAATGGATGTCAGGAGCCCTTCCTGGAAGCAACGATTTTCTGCCTAAGTGGAACTGACTCACCTACAGAGTCCATTCTCAAAGGGGAACACATTCTGCCCAGAACCACTGCTGGTGTGACAGCTAGTGGAACTTAGGTTCTAAGTGCTTTTGTTCAAATCATTATGGGTTTACATTTGACATGATGGTGACAAAACTCTCTTTATGAATTATGTGGGCTTTGCATATCCTCATGAAAAATGTCTGGGTTAAAAAAATAATTTCATCTAATTACAAAATGATTGAAGAAAAGTGAAGAAAAATGTGCAAAATATCCTACAAAAAGACATAATAAAATGTTTAATATAAGAAAAAGTCATCATCTATTTACACTATGTTTAATCTTTTTACTTTCAGGAATTGCATAAGCGTAAGTTTGCTCTGGGTTTACATTGGCATTTTGTTTAACATGGGGCTCCTTTAGCTCTGTAAATATTTGGTAAATGAGTGTTGACAGTAATAACCATAATGTTTATTAAAATTATAGGTAAGAGTGAACCCACTTATATAACTTTGTTTCTTTAAAAACGGTAATATAGTTGTTTGCATCTGTATCCTAAGAATTTCCAAAATATGTGTCACTAAATATTATTAAACTTTTGTGAGGATATAGGAATAACATTGCTAGAGGAAACATGTACCTCCAGGTGCAGCTACAAGAAAGATCTAGCCATTACTACAATTACTGGGCTGCTTCTCTTCTCAGAATCTGTTGTTTTTTTTTTTGGTTATAACCATGAATCTAGAACATTACATGCAGAATATAATGAATGTTTTACATAAATCCTATTTTTCTTATTGTTTTTTATGTTCATCACTCATCACTTCTAAATCAGAAACTTGAGGAAAATAAGGTCCACAGGTACACACATGAATGCCAAGCATAATTTAACTATTAGTCATATATATATATATATATATATATATATATATATATATATATATATATATATATATATATATATATGTGTGTGTGTGTGTGTGTGTGTGTGTGTGTGTGTGTGTGTGTGTGTGCGTGCGTGCGTGCGTGTGTATGTGTGTGTCATGGTTTGATACAGGTGTCCCCCATAAACAATTGAATGTGTTCTGGTAGATTGATCCTTGGCTGATGGAAGTTTGGGTTTTAGAACCTCGATGAAGCTGTGTTGTCAGGGGTGGGCTTATGGGGTTATAAGCCAGCTCCCCCTTGCCAGTGTTTGGCACACCTTCCTGCCGCTGTTTGCAGTGCTGTGGCAGAGGTGATGTCCACCCCTCTGCTCATGCCATTGATTTCCCTGCCAGAATGGTCTCCCCTGGAGTCCGTAAGCCAAATAAACCCATTACTCCTCAAGCCACTTTTGTTTGGGTTCTTCCGGTGCAGCAACTAGAAAGCTGACCACAACAATATATATATAATTGTCCATAATGAGTTACATTTTTAGTGTGCAACAATGAGTTGTTATCCCCAATTCCCCAATGCCCCCCTTCCCCCTCCCCAATCAACTGGATATCCTCCTCTGTGGGTTGACTGGATCAGTCCTTGTGACAGGGGACCATAGATAGCCTAGTATTCAGCCAGGTTCTCCTGGCCCTAGTATGTTGTTACTGAGGGTGCCATGCCTCTGGATATTCTCCATTATATATATATATATATATATATATATATATATATATATATGCAAGCAGAGAGAAGAGAGAGAGTAGGGGGAGATAAGCACACTAGGACACTCTGTGGCATGGATTTTTTTTGTGGAGCGGAGAAATTATATTTGTCACACTGAGGCTATTTCCCATCCTGCAGTGGGCACCTCGTGGAGTTTTCATCATGGGGCTGGAGGAGCAGAGTGAGAGGGTGGGTTGTGCCAGGCTTAGCCCTGTCATTCACAGAACAACAATTTATTGGCAAGATAACAGTTCTTGCAAGTCCTCTTGAGGGGGTTTCATTTCATCTGACTGGTGCTGAAATAACACACACCTAGACTTTCCATCAAATTGCTTTCAGCGTTTTCAACGCTGATATGTCAGTAGAAGGATGCGATGTCCCTAGGAAAGCTAGCTACTAATATTTCATCAGGGTGAGGGTCATTGCCACATGATAAAATACCCTTAGAATTTGTTGGTGTCAGCTCACATTCCTCAGCACCAGACAATTCCTTTAGAATTTTAAAATGTTTTTAAAAATGGAGACAGAATGGGTTAAGAGGGAATATTATTTATAACAGAAATTCTTGAACATACTAAAAACTATTATATTTTTCATATTTTTCTTTTATAATGTTTAATAACTTTGTTTGTAAAAAACTAATACAAATTGATATGTAACAAAGGAAAATAATATCTCCTGGTTTAATTCTAGTAGTCTTTTTAGATGTCATGACTACTACCAATGTCTCTCTCTCTCTCTGTCTCTCTCTCTGTCTCTCTCGTTGTATCCTTAGATTGGTTTCATGATTAAGAATAAAAGTCATGTTGATAAAGTACTGTTATTTACCATAAAATTCCATTGATGGCTGAGAGTTTGGCAAAATAGCCCTGGTTTGAAGAATCTTTTAGAGTATGAAACATGTGAAATTAAAAAAAAATCAGTTTGAGAAAAGACTACATGCATTTTACTGTGTTTATTTATTTTTTCAAACTGGAGAGCCTAGGAAAATAAGCGTACATTTATTTATTATTTTGTTTTAAGTTAGCATACTGAAGTCTAGGTATCATTTATTCTGGCCTTTTCTAAAACATGTGGACTTGGTTGGTTCTCATTCCCTCTCTGTGTAGACATTTATTAAAGAGGAAATTTGAATGAGGATCAGTGCTATTTATTTATATTAAACCTCTATTTGCAAATTGGTTCTTGCTTCATAGTAGTATGTCCAAATCCAGCCTTGAGTTATTTCTCTCAGAACATTCTGAACTGTCGTGTCCCTTTCCTTGCGTGCTGGTGAGCATACATATTCTTTGCTCAAAATATAACTAGGAAGGGCTGAAGAGATGGCTCAGCAGTTAAGGCACTTGCCTCTAGTGCCTAAGGCCCTGGATTCAATTCCTCAGTACCCACATAAGCCAGACTCACAAGGAGGTGGCCCTAATTCTCTCTCTCTCTCTCTCTCTCTCTCTCTCTCTCTCTCTCTCTCTCTCTCTCTCTCTCTCTCTCTCTCTCTCTCTCTCTCTCTGTTTGAAAATGAATAAATAAAATATTAAAAAATATAACTAGGAAGAATAGACTAAGACACATAACATGACCATTATTCAAGGTTGCTTAATAAAAATTTCAATTTCAGGGTTAACAGTCATTCATTTATGTTCAAGGTCATAGGAAAACCATTAAAACTTTTGTAAAGAACATAAATTCAGAAAACCAACAGAAACAGCAAAATTGTGGGTTTTTGTTTTGTTGGAAGTATGAGGATTTTCTAAATGCAGAATTGATATCTATTCTGGAGACATAACCATTTAGTGTTATGTAGGGTAACACTGAGAAAATTTATGAGTTAAAAAATTTGGGCATCCATGGAAAAAGCATGATTATCTTTTAATTATATACCTAAGTCTTTAAATAACTGTTTGTGTAAGGTTAGTGCTCATTGAATATAGGCGACTTGAAAAATGATCATCAAATACATATCATTGTCATTAAATCAAAATTTTATGAAGCACAAAGAAACTGAAAAGAAATATTTGTAATAACGGCAAAGGTTAGTGACCACCCATAAGGGTCAAGGCCAATTCCATAGACCAACTCTTAAGTATTATCTATAAAAATAAAGTAATTCAGGAACAATGTCTAAGTATATTATAATCCATATATTTGTTTTATTGTCTTTCCCTCTGTTTACTTATCAGATTTTGGTTGTGCTTATGTAATTATTCTCATAAGCTTTTCCTATAGCATGGACTAAATGGAATACAATAGACTTGTAGTGAAAATTAGTTTTTCTGTACTGTGTTTAATAGTCTTTATAGGTAAATAAAATACAACTGTTATTTTATCAATAGCATAAAGACTATAGACAGAGTATACCCTTAAAAGAAATAAAGTAATGTGAATTAGATAAAAGCAATAAAAGGGGAGTTATATAGAAGCTATATTTCAATGATAAATAATCTCTCACTTGATCATACATGGCACATATGCAGAAGTGCAAGTTTCTGTTATTTCTTCTCTATTAGACTGACATTTTCATAGATTATGAAATAAAAAGCACAGGAATAAAAGAGTCCTTTGAAATGAACATTGAAATTCATATGGGCATTATATATATTTTATTTTGTACCAGTGACAACATCTTTTGCCATGAGAAATTCTTATTGAAAGTGTAATGAAATTCACTGAGTTATTTGAAAAAAAATTAAACGTTTGTCTGCATTACACAGCTTCTTATATATGTATATATATGAAATATATATTTATATATTAAATATATTATTAATTTTTAAATATATATGAAATCACACTTCACTGGAGTTTCTATTGCCATGTTGCATATGGCTATATTACTACAATTATTCTTTTCTGTCTTTTAAGTGTTTAGGCAGCTCTGAGTCACTTCATATATAATTCATTTCAAAACACTGGAGGTCCTGCCTCTGAACCCTGATGTATGCACAGCAATACTTATACAGCCAGAGAGATTAAGCAAGGTGGTCCTGTCTCTCACAAATATTTAGTTAGCGCTTTGTGCAAACTAGTGATAAACATTCCTTCACATACAGTGTTCTCAAAGTGAACCTTCATTTTTATTTTGCCATGGATTCAGCTAAAACCTGAATTGACTGCAAACAAAAGTGCCAGAACACAAAATCATCATCCAATAAGAAATCCAGGGCAAATTTGTTCCTTTTCAAACACGCAAAATCTCAAGAACAATTAGTGATATTGAGAATATTGAAAATTTTAGAAAGAGACAGGGCAGTAAATTGAGAATTAAACTAAGTAACAATCATTTTCAGCCAATTTATCATTAAAGATGCTACCCATCCCACAAATCCCCATGTTGAAATCACACAGACTGAAGGTGATGGCTCGGATTGCTCTAGAAGCTATTTTTTCTGCTTCTTCAGAAGTCGTCCTTCTTGCATTGAGCTGACTATTCTATACATTTTTGAAGAGGAAGATTTCAAAACGCCCATATTCCTAAACTCATCAATGAAAGTTGAAAGCTACTAACAGTAGCAAATTAAATCCAGCGAACATCAAATTTGTGACACATAACAGCTGTCATTTCAGTCTTTCCTCAACCTCTCATTCATAACCCTCTCTAAAATGCACAACTGCTCCAAGCAGAAAAGGTTTGGAATTTCATATCCAAGCAGCTAATCATTCCAGCCCTGAGGAATAAAGCCAATGATTTTAGCTTAACCTATTTTTAATGTCATAGCTGTCATTTCCTGAAGTAGACTACACTGATTTTATTTTACTATTAATTTTTCAAGACATTCAATCAAATAAAAATGATTTGGGTTTTTGCTTTATAACTAAACACCTCTAGAAATGTAATTTTAATAGAATGCAAAATGGGGTATTTAAAATTTTCTAGGTGATGGGTATTTTTAAAGAGTCTTCACGTTGTGTCCTGCCAACAAGAGGACTCTTTATACTTCCCAAGTATTTTTGTCTCACTGTGTGAATTAGTCACTAATTGCCTTTGTGTGATGAGTTTAAATTCGTCTTTTTTTTTCCATCACTGCCTAAGACATCTCACCTCCCACTTCTTAAAGAGGTCGGGGCACTGGCCTCTTCTTGAATCTTAAATGAGGTTTGTCAGTCAAGCGTAGCAAAATCTAATCTCATCCAAAGAAAAAGAAGAAAACGGACCAGAAAATGATCTGATTTTCCGATTTCATGGCCAAGGTTACCCCGGGAAGTGATGAAAGTGGCATTTAATGCCCGTAACTAGGGTGGTATGCCAAACTTAGCAGTAATAACGGATAAACTGCGTGGAAAGAGAGTGCTTTAACGATTTTACAGTTTCTCAGTGTGAATATTGTAAAGTGGTCCAGCTCCAGGAAGCCACGGAGTCTGTTCCAAGAACTGGAAGAAGGCTTCTAGCTCACACTCTGGGCTCCTGCCAGTCATTAACACTGAGGAAACCAGAGTGATCTGGTTGCTGTGGCATCAGGCCACAGACCTGAGACAACTTCATTAGTGATGGTGCTGCCTGGAAGCTCAGATGGAGAAATGGAGACAGGTAGAAATCCGATGGTGCCATGCTTACGACAAACATCAGGGACAGTGGTCTGGGATGTAATTCCACCAATCTGCAGGAGAAAAGGAAATTGCCTGTGGTTGGACACAGAGGCTTGAAACCTATTGTAACTAACTTTTTCTTTAACATGTAATCCATTAAGTATCAGCATTCAATGGTGCTATTAGGTTTATTACCTGCGTGGGGACATCTGTACCTTTAGAGTCTGCAATCAACACCAAGATTAGTAAAGCTTTTCCTTTTTAAAATTAATTAATTAATTTTAAATATTTATTATCCGTAATTAGATATACTGTTTAGCAAATAATGTGTTGGCATCCCCAATTTCTCTCCTCCCTATCGCCAATCAGCTGGGTATCCTCCTCCAGGGGCAGTCTGGATCAGCCCATGGGGTAGGAGGTTATGGATAGCCTAGGAGTCAACAGGTTCTACCCCCCTTTGTACGTTGTTGCTGGGGGGCATGTCTCTGGAACACCGGCAACTATAACTGACAAAGATGAAAATTGAGAACACTTATCTTTCTTTGGCAGCTACAGTGAGAAATGATATGATAGATTTAGTGAAACAAAGTTTTCAAGCTGATTAAAATGTGAATTGGAAATAATAGTATAACACACACTTGACATACTATAATAATCATGCATATGTTGCATTTGGGATTGACAATATAAGTAGTTCAGAAAAAGGAGAGATAATTCACTCTAGGCTCACTACAAAAAATGCTGCTTTTAGCTCTTTATGCTTCTATATTTTCCTTTGACTAAAGACAGTTGATTGTGTTTCTGATACAGTAAAGTTCCATGATTGCTTTGCAAGACCACTGCTATTATACATTTATCTTCAGGGGAATTTTGAGAAGTAACTCCTTTACATATAAAAGTCAATTGGTTCAGATAATCAATTATAAGTTAATTTCTTATACATTTGCATCATATATATATATATATATATATATATTCATATTTATATATATATAAAATGAGCATATATATCTGTGTACCCTATCCATCCTTCTATTTATGCAACCATCATCAATCTATCCATCTATCTAGCATTGATTTATCATCTACCTATGTATATCATCTATTTATCAATCATCTATCTATATATTTTCCATAAATATCAATTTCCTTTTCTGAAAGCAAACTGTTATGTATATATATATATATATATATATATATATATATATATATATATATATATATATACTGTTATATAGTAAACTCGAGGATTCACACATGCTATGTTTATGTTTGTAAATTGTGTATAGTATAATTTAAGGACACTGGGAGACACGCATCAAAGATATATAGGAAATTGCTACCAATTCCCACATGACAGGAACTCATTTTCATGTTACCTCATCTAAAGAAAAGATCCCA
>PVHP010045055.1:0-13837 GCA_004024765.1 Zapus hudsonius | reverse complement strand
CTTCCTGCATAGCAGGCATGCACATGGGAGATGACGGATAAGGACACTGGCCAGCCCCACCAAGCAGTCGTTTTATGATCCACTTGACAATGGTGAAGTCTGGATGGAAATGACTAGAGAGCCTCAGATAAGATGGTGGCAACCCTGTGGGGTGGGGTCTGAAGAACCTGGAAGGTCTTACACAGCCAGAGGTGGGCTGGACGGGCATTCCAGACAGACAAGTGAGGGCAGGGAAGGAGTGAAGGAAGATGGGGAAAGTAGGAGCTGGAGCTAGTGGAATCACTAATGGACTTACAAAACAAAACCAAAAACTCATGGAAATTTACACATATTAAAAAGCTAATTTGCAGGGGAGAGGAGCTTGAGAGATGGTGTAGTGGTTAAGGTGCTTGCCTGCAAAACCTAAGGACTCAGGTTCAACTCTCCAGTCCCGAAAGTCAGATGCACAAGGTGGCTCATTTATCTGGAGTCATTTGCAGTGGCAAGAGGCCTTGGAGTACCCACTCATATCCTCTTTCCCCTCTCTCTCCTTGTGAATATTTTTTAAAGCTCATTTTTAAAAAATGAACATACCCATACAATAATGCTTCTCTCACTTTTTGCTAGAGAAGCTTCTCTTTTTCAGATGGAGGTGACCACTGCGATAACTCAAAAAGACAGCATAGTGCTGAGAAGAAATGACAGTGGAGTGTTCAGCACTGGGACATCTCTATCACACTTCTCGAGACTCAGGGTCTATTGCAGAAGAGGTGGTGGAAAGATTTTAAGAGCCAAAGGAAGGGTGGGACTGCTTACAATGCAAACTTCAGACATAAAATGGACTTGATATTCATGATTTCATAGTGCCTGATAGTACCTACACATAATGGGAGGAAAAGATGATGACATCAAAACAAAACAGAGACTAACTGAGAGGGGGAAGAGATATGAGGGAGGGTAGGGAGGGAATCATAATAGTTTATGGTCAAAAAGTTTTTGTTTTTTTCTTAAAACGCCAAAACCCTTAAAGCAAGGATACACTCTGTAAGCAGAAGAAAAAAACCACCATATAGTTGAGTGAACAATAACAGGGTGCTCAGAAATTAGGGCAGATTGTATGAAGAACAAAGGCAAGTTTTTAAGTCTTTAAAGAAAGAAAAGGCTGGGCGTGGTGGTGCCCACTTGTAATCCCAGCTCCTGGGAGGCAGAGGCAGGAGAATCAGGAGTTCAAGGTCAGCCTAATCTACTTAGTAAGTTCAAGGCCAGGCCAGGATGTCTCAACAACATGGAAGACATGAAAGAGAGCTGGGGAGATGGCTCAGCAGCTAAAGGAGCTTGTTTGCTTACAAAGCCTGCCAGCCTGTGTTTCCAGTACCCATGTAAAGTCACATGCACAAGGTGGTAAACGTGTGTCTAGAGGTCACTTCTCTCCCCCCGCCCCCACTTTGCTTCAATCTCTCTCTCATAAGTAAAAAAGTGAAAAAGACATACAGGGCTGGGGAGATGGCCCAGGGGTTAACGGAGCTTGCTTGAAAAAATCTGATAGCCCAGGGTTCAAGTCCCCAGTACCCACATAAAGTCAGATGCACAATGTATTTGCAGTTTGTAGTGACAAGAGGCCATGGTGTGCCCATTCTCCCCCTCTCCAAGAAATAAATGAACCTTTTTTTTTAAACAAGTGCATTTGGTTAGAGAATCTGTTCTCACAGCCGGCAGAGAATACTGGGGAGAACCAGGATATATTAATATATCAAAAAGAGAGAGAGCCAACTGCGTACCATGAGATGGGTCACTCTACCTCATCTGCCTGGGCCCAGAAGTCATCATAGAGGAAGTGGTGGTATGAATGCTGCTCCCAGTTCCAGGGAGATGGTGATAGACAGACTCTGTGGTCACTCAAATCTCATCAAAACAGAGAAAACAACATTAAATCAGATCCCTATCTTGCCCATCAAGGCTCAGGGAACATTGGGGAAGAAGGGTAGAAGAAAGATGGTAAGAATCTTAGGGTGGTTGGGAATGGCCTGAGGCACTGAATCATCCCCCTCTCCCAGAGACAGACTGAGGCCTCTAGGTTCCTGTAATGAATACCAATAACCCCAGTAAGGAACAGAATTTGGGTGGGGGTGTAGAGATCTTTTTTACATTAAAAAAATCACTCAATAAAAAATGTTAAATGTTCAAAAGAGAGGAGGGTGTGGTCTGTAAGGCAGGAGAGGTGTAGGAAGGCATTGTGTGTGCAGACAAGGTAGGTGGAGGAGTGACACAAGTTCTCAGATCAAGCAGGAAGTCTACAGCAGCAAAGAAGGTTAAAAACCTCTAATGCCAGCACTTGGGAGGCAGAGGTAGGAGGATTGTCATGAGTTCAAGGCCAGCCCGAGACCATATAGTGAATTCCAGGTCAGCCTGGGCTAGAGCAAGACCCTACCTCTAAAAACCAAACACAACAACAAAAATAAACATGGTTGGTGGGACAGGGGACAAGTAAGGGGTAGTTCCTGGGTGGGAAAATGCAGAGTCACCTGACAGGTCCTGGTTCCTTGAGAGTAAGCCCACATGTAAGAAAAGGGTCTTGGACAGGACAGGAGAGCAGCAGAAGTGTACTGCAAGCTGAAGGGGGCTCAGCTGCCCTCCAAAGATGTGCCACGTGACAAGCACAGGGGACACCATCGAAGAGATACTCAACATCAACACGGGGTACACAGACTCCCTTGTCCATCTCCCACTGAAGGAGAAAGCTAGCTTCTTTCTTTCTTCTTTTTAGGGACAGAAGCCTAAAGAGGGAACAAGGAGATCCTATCTCTCCAAGATGACCGCCAGTGACACGCACAGCAGAAATTTCCTACTTTTTCAGCTCTGCCTCCCTGGGTCAGCGGGTCTCTGCCTGATGACAAGGCTCACTCTGATTGGGTGCCTGATCCATAGAAAGTCGTTACCCAGATAGTTCAGATCCCCCCCTTCTCTTCACTTCCTTTTGCCCCTTGACCTAACCTGAACATCCACATGAGTCTGTCCCTCCTTCCCAGCCTGGCTTGGGCATTTTTCTTCATGCCTTATCTGTGTTCTGCTTTGGGGGTATGCTCTCATTTTGATTATATGTAAGAGTTATCTTTGCTCTCTGATTCTTTCACTGTTTCTTAATCCTCTCTGGTCTGTCCTTTGAAGGGGCTTCTTTCTATGTTGGATCTCCCTTGTGTGTGGAACTGCCCTAGTCTTTTCTTGATATCAATTTCCCTTCAATAAATCTCATGAATTATGATTTCTCCCTAAACTCTAACTCATAATTTTTATTTTTGAATCCATAAGACTTAATCTAGTATGCCCACCAAGGAGGGCCCCCAGTGGGTTGGGGACAGAGGAGGGAAATGGGGGTACCATCACAAGATTTTCTCATACAATGTATCTAATTATTGACAATAAAGATATTTTTAAAATAGATTAAGAACCCCAAATTGGAGTTCACAAGTGTGGTAGTTTGAATGTATGTCCCCATAGACTCAGGTGTTTTATTAAAGCTCGTAACTTGCCCTCCAGTTGTCTGGCTGGAAGAGGTGTCACTGGGGACAGATCCTGGGGTCCAGCCCTAAGGTGCCTTTGAGAGCAGATCTGAATTTCAATATAAAGGTACACAGAGAGGTTTTGAGCTCTGGTTGTGCTTGCTTGTGGTTCTGGCTGCTCAGTAGTGTGTCTCTGTTTGGATTTATGAATGGGAACCAGCTTTTTCCCACCATTTGATGGAACTTTCTGTAAGCTTGAAATAAACCCCTTCCTCCCATAAGCTGTGTCTGGTTTGGGTGTTCATCCCAGCAATGTGGAGCTGACTACAAGAAGTTTGGGAGACCCCTCTAGAACCCCAAAATCCTGCATCATGATCAGATACTTTTATACATGGACATATCTAGAGCAGGGCTATATCTGTGCATTTCCTGAAGCCACTGCCTCACAACTTGTCCAGTATTCCCAGTCCCAGTTCCCTTCTTGGTCTAAAACAGGGAGGTGCCCTAAAACGCATATCTATTCTGCATAAGCTCATGGTGTATACAAGTTCAATTTAAAATCATATAACATCTGTATGCTGATATATGCATAAAATATTATCTGAACAAATGCAGAATTGGAAATAGCAGATGCTTCCAAGGAGAAAATGGATAGGTGGCCTGAGTGAGGAAAGACTTACTTCTGCAGATAATATTTAAATTTCTATCATGCATATGTATTGCTAATCAGGAAATAATTTCTCCAAAACGGTACTGGTTTATTGTTTACATAAATTTTGTATGCCCTGGGAAGTTGATATAAGAAAACCTGCTTTTCTCCCTAGAGGCTGAGGCATCAAAAATACTATTAGGAAGGCCACTTCTATGAGTTTTGTGGCACTAAGAACAAAACTGAAAATTTAACCCCAAAACACTGTACATGAAATTCTACACCAAGAAACAAACGCAAACTGGGAAATAACTTATAATGTCTCTCATATACATTAAACTTCAGCACAAGTTCGGTATAAGTACTTTTGATTTAATATCTCAGCAACTTTTTAAGAAAAAAGACCCAGAAACAGCCAAATTAGCTAAGTCCCCAGTCAAGGAAAAGCCTGGAATCTTTCATCATCTAAGAAATCCTTCCAAGTTGGTCCTCTGTCTTTTTAATTGCTCCCTCTCTTCCCACAGCTCGAGTCCCAACTCCTCTTCCGTAGTTCCTGGGGAGTGAGTGCCTTTCCTGGTGGTTCTCCCATTCATGTGTGTAAATGAATTGATTTTTAGTCTGTCTTCACTGGGAAGTAGTTCTCAGAGCTTAGCTTTGCTGGGCTTGGGTTCTTCTATAATATCCAGAGAGTGAATAATACTTGCCTGAAGCCAAGGCTAGCTCTGAAGACCCTCTTAGATTCCGTCTATTGTGAGATTTCTACACCAAATACCAGCCATATGATTTAATTCACTGTTTCTACTTTCTTATCCAAACAAGATTTCCTTTATTAGTGTAGGGCATTGAGCACAGGGGCTGCACCCCACCTTCCTCTCCGTTGTCATCACAGCAAATCACTTTGCATTGAACTTTGAAGCTTCTTTTTTAAAAAATTATTTATGAGAGAGAGAAGGGGGAGGTAGATAAGATATTAAGAGAAAGGAGGTAGATATTGAGAGAAAGAATGGGTACGTCAGGACCTCTTGTCACTGCAAACAAATTCCAAATGCATGCACTACTCTATGCATGTGGCTTTATGTGGGTGCTAGGAACTGAATCTGGAGAGGTAGGCTTTGCAAGCAAGTATCTTTAACCACTGAACAATCTCCCCTGGCCCCACTTTGATGCTTCTGTTGTTAATACTTTAAGAAGCCATGAGATTATTAGTTCTTCCTTTGAAATGATTTCACTTCAGCTCTTCCTCAATTCTTGCTATTACCTTCTGTAAAACTAACATGACTTGTATGACTACCATATCCTCCAAATAGTCTCTTTGCCCTCAACTGCCTCATTTTCACACTCATCCACATGAATTGTACTAATGTATAGTCTGCAAAATGCCAACCTTGCCTAGGAATCAACCAGAATTCTCCTCCTCCTACCCCTTCCTCCCATAAGCTAATTTTACTCTGAAAATATTTCTCATGTCCTTAGCCTCTTAGAGGCTCCCAGCTCCTTCCCTCTCTACCTAATCTGGCCTTCAGGTGCAGCACAGGTAGGTACCTGCAGGGTTGTTTTCAGACACAAACCCCATAGGAACAAATACGACAGCCAGAGCATACAGCTACACACATTCCTCAGGTTCACTGCACAAGCCATGCCACAAAAGTAGGAAATCATTCTTTGATTTTATTTTTCCCTTGTGGACCAGGGCACTATCTACATCAGTGATAAGCTTCCATAGGAACTAAATTCATTTAAAGGCTGGACATTGAGGCTTTAAAAACAGTAACTCAAATAATAACAATTTTATACCAAGTGCCTTGCTTCCTTGAATTTCACAGCATTGTAAATATCAACCTTTCATTCCTCCAATGTTCTTGGGAAGGAGAAGAGAAATAGATTATGTGTAAGGAAACTGAAGGGGAACTTAGAAGGTAACAGAGTAATATTTTATCTCTAGCACTAACTGCAACGAATCACACATGGTAACAGTGATTTTTGGCAGTACACTCTGAAGTCAAGCAGCTGCTAATATTTCCCTAAATGCCCCACAAATTAAATATAAAAAGAAAATGTACCTTCAGAACAATTTTGTCCCTATAAATGTGGACCTTTTAGACGAGTGTATATACATACTGAGTCACATGTGCCTTATGGGACAGCCACACAGTAACTTGGTAATTAAAAAAAAAAAATCTAATTTTTTTTTCTGGTTAGCTAAAAGATTCAGCATTGATGTCATAAGAAGGCATTAAATTCTACAGCATCATATAATCTCATCCCCATGTGTTACATAAATGGATTTAAGCATTTTTCAGAGGACAGGCAAGACTCAACAAATTGGCTTAACATTCTATGCTGCTGCTGAGTGTCAAAATGCACAAGGCCAACTACAAAGCATAGAAAACAACAACCTACTATACATATTCTCCAAACTATGAGCAGCTTCAAACCTGCAGGTTTTTGAGGTGAATCTCAGTGATTCCCACACAAAGGCACAATGATGTAGGACTGTGGGACCAAACAATGCATTTCTCAATTTATGCCAGGACTGGACTCACCATGCTGAACTCCATTAGTTTTACATTTCCCCAAGGGTTCCAATTCAGCAGTATTAATCTATGCCAGCACACAGCCCTATCTACACATGTTCCTTAATACAGCTTTTCAGTTGAGGGTTTCTGGAGAGAGAGAGAGAGAGAAAAAAAAAAAACAACAACCCAGAAAACTCATGAAAATGGACTCACTATAAAGTAGACACGCCTCCTGCCTGCAATGCAACTGCTTTTCTGTCCTTGCTTATTGTGATTATTTGTGTTGCGGCTAGCCTCCTCGGAGATCTCACCCCGTGCGTGGCCTTCTCCTTTTGCTCCTGGCAAGTGACCTGGAATCTTATTCCATTCAGAAAAATAGAAGCCATAGGACAACACCCTCCTCTTTTCATCATAAAGTCTGAATCTGCACCCAACTTTTCTTTTTCTTATTATTCCTGAGAGGCTCTCTTCAAAGGAAAGTTCATTCCTGCAGGTGGATGCAGTTCTCATCCCCTTCCTGTTAGGATTTTACTGAGACCTCACTCTCCTGGTATTTTCATCCTTTTTCTCTACTAGGTTATCTTCCCTGACACACCAACATTCTCTTGAGCACACGAGTGAGCACAGAAGCGTCTGCAGTGATGGAGGGTGGAGATCTCAATCCATGCTGCCTAAGGCAGTCACAGTCCTATGTGGCTCTTGAGGGCTGAAAATATGATGTGTGCAGCAACAACAAAAAAAGCAATTAAAATTTTACCTTTTATTTAATTTTGCTAGATTTAAAGCTAGACCTGTGGCTGGTTGATTCCACATTGATGAAAACACAGCTCTAACAATTCTCCCTTCAGTCACACTATTCCACCTACATCAAAGTGGTTTGTTCCCCAATGAAATGGCTCCTGTTAAGGTCAGACTGTGATTGCTATGTATTTGGTCTTCATGCTCATGGGCCTGGAGGTCTCTGCGTAGTCTCTCTACAGGTGTCTCACCATTCTCATGGCTTTACAAGCGGTATATGTGCTGGCAGCTCCCAATCTGTGTCTCTGGACAGTCCTTGCACAGGGCTGCCTACCGCTATTTACACCAAGGGTTTAAGAGACATTGCAAGTTTACAATTCTACTTAATTTCCAACTCTGCCCCCATGTGTGCTTTCTTCCTCACCACAGTAAATGGGCCCTCAAAATGAGTGTTCCATTTGACATCTCCACCTCTCACAATACTGCTATCCGGTGTGACACCCCCACACTGTCCCTGATAGTCTGAGACAGACCTGGAATGGGCCCACATTTCTCCATGTCCACAGTCACTATTCCTAGTCTGAGCCAGCACAAGCATGTGTTCAGTGCTCCACCATTTCCTCAATGGCCTCCTACTTTCCCTCGGTCCCCCACCTTCATCTTTATAACAAAAGGACTAGTGACCCTCATAAATGACAAATTTGATTTTACAACTTACAGATTATCATCTGTACCCTTCAGACTTTCCTCTGTTCTTGCAATGCAACACAAACTACTACTGGCCTGCTGGGTTTGAAAAGATGTCACCCCTGCCCTCATCTCTCTCCACTACACTTTCCCACACTCTGCTTCCCCTCAGAGCTTCAAAGCAGCCAAGCTTTCTTCAGGCTCTCAATGCAGACTGGGCCTGCAGCCCTACCATTATGCATCTTTTAACACCTAGTATTTCAGCTTCATATTTCAGCCTTATGAGATGGTGTCATAGCCAGTTCCTGTGGCAAATGCTCTCACAGCACTTGACAACACCTCTTCACAGTTACCAATGTGAAGTTAACATGGGTCACCAGTCATTTCTAATCTGTAAGATACAAGTTGGCAGGAACCACATCTGGTTAGATTACTAGTCTTTCAGGGCTTGGGCACAACACCTGCCAGGTACCACAGGCTGCTCAGACCTGCTTCCCTCTGAAGTCATAGGGGTGGGCTCTATTTCTCAGTGCCCTGTATCAGCCATTGTTCTCATGTGGGAAGAGAACTGGCCAGTGAGGAACAATGGCCATACTGCCACGGAGACAAATGCTCTAACAGTTAAGAATGAATTTCCCAATGTAGTCTCAAGACCACAGTTGGTTAGGTTCTAGAATTACTACTTATTCTTTAGCTGTGCATTATGATGGTCAAAAACAATGGATTCACCATCCAAAACATACATGTCCAAATCTTGGGCTCAACTTCCTTGCTGGAGAAGCTTGGGCAGGTGCTTAATCCTGCTAAGCTACAGCTTCTCCATCACTTCCCACCATTTAAGATTGTCATAAAAATAGTCACATAAGGCTTGAGCTAGCAACACAATGCTAGCTGCTACTATTGTTCTGTGAGGATATCATCACCTTAGTTCCAAAGAAGAGTGAGTGATATCTACTTCCAAACAACCAACCTAAAGTAAGTGACTGTATAACCTGAAGGTTTTCAGGAGCCGTCCAAGGATGGTTGCTGCACATGTTTTTGAGAAAGGGATTAAAAAGTTGTGCTCCTGCTCAAATCAAACCTCTAACATGGGGCATGTAATTAACATAAACCTATATGCCTTTTCTTTCTTCAACTAAGTTCTCACGGGGAGCAACAGTCTTCACTATGGAGCAACAGTCTTCACTATGAATAAATGGAATTGTATTTGAAGTAATTACACTTGGCACAGATTTACCTACTGCCGGTGGCACGGCTGCTACTTGTGACTAGGTAGTGAGGGGAACTCAGCAGAATTGATGGCAAACTGCTTTAATTTGCTTTCATACTAGCAGAAGCCTTTCTAAAATAAGTTGGGTATTCTGAGAATAATAAACACCATACAGTTAAAGTTCTATTACCATTAAACCAGTATTCAAACAGGCTAGAAACTGGTTTTCAGTTTTTTCAATGAGTTTCTATGTCTTCAGGGTCATAAAGTCATTCTGTAAAGTCAGGTGGGCAGTCCTCAGCAGGAGGTCTTCAGGTGCCAATGTCAATTAAAAACACTGGCCTCCAATTCACTGTGTCAGTTCTTCCCTACCCTGCCCTCAGAGGCAGAAACCACCACAGGACACCCAGAAGGAACAGAGCGAAGTAGGAGAGCACTAATGATGGTTTCATGTTGGAATGGCTTTAGCTGGCCAGATAGTGACAGGGTGGATGGCCACTGCCCTGTCATCCACAGGCTAGGACAGGGAAGAAGAGGTGATGGAAGGACTCCCTACTCACTATGGTTATATGCCAATAAAACCTAGATTAAAGTTAAAGATCAGCCTTCCCGAGCCTAAAATGAGTGGTTTTTGGGTAGGATGAATGGGAACCTGAAGCCAAACACATAATAAAAACCAGGGGATTTGTGGATTATTGTTCAGAATTAATTGCACATTATTAAATGGTTATATGAAAGCCTATAAAATTTGGTTAAGAGATATATAATGGCTATGGCTGTAACTCAGACCATGAAATAGTTATTTTAGACTTATTTGCCTAATTGGATCAATGTGAACTATCAAAATGGCTAATGATGGCCTGAAACTCCAGTGTGAGTTTGTGCTGAAGAGCCCAGAAACGGAAACATGTGAAGTGTTGCTTTGGATTGTAATTCCAGTTTAAGGTATGACTAACCGGTTTAGCTTTTAAAATTGAATAATTACTGAGATAATTATCATCATAACCACATAGAATAAAAGCAGGAGGAAGGCATTTAGAAAAATTTTTCAACATGGTGGTTAATCAATTGTAACATTAATGCTTATCAAATACCTTCAAATTCTATCACTTCTTGTATTAGCTACACACCATATTTAGACTGTCAGAAGAATTGAGAGATAGAGCCTTTTCTATTTTTAACATTTAGGAAAGATGTCATTCTCCTGAAGTCTTATTTTCCTACTTGTAAACTAGGACTTTTGCCCATGAAATGCATGAAGGCTAACATCTCTACATGCATTACAAATGTTGAGCACTGGGGATGCTAGTATACTCCCTTATCACAGTGATGATGGCAGGTATAAAGGATGTCCTGACTTTTAAAAAGTCTTTATTTCTCTCTCTCTCTCTCTCTCTCTCTCTCTCTCTCTCTCTCTCTCTCTCTCTCTCTCTCTCTCTCTCTCTCTCTCTCTGCCTCCGAATGCATGCTGGGGCCTCTTGCTGCCACAAACAAATACCAGATGTAATCTGGCTTACATGGGCATCTTGAAATTGAACTCAGGCCAGCAGGCTTTGCAAATAAGCACCTTCAACCGCTGAGCCTTCTTCCCAGCCTTCCAGATTAATTTTAAAGTTCTTGCAAATGCTAGTCACAATGTCCCTGGTATTCAGGTCATAGGAAATGAGTAGCAAGGGGCTCTCCTACTGGGACATATCTAGCTAAGAGGTAAAATATAGAACTGTCATTTGTGGTATTCCATTTCATGAAGCTGGTAGTAGGAGAAAAGGTGAAAAGAGCACATAGGAATAAATGCTAATCCTATAGTATAAAGCCCTTCAGCTTCCTACCCTCCTGTCTCCGGTTTAGGTGTTGTGAATTAAGGGATACACAGCTACTTCATATGCTTTCAAAGTACAACTATCAAGCATAAAGTAAAAATGTTAGCTTTCAAGGCATAAGCCAGTGACAGACATCACTCTGAGACTTGCAGGAACAGCCTGCCATAGTCTCAGGATCTTCAACAAAATGGCATGGGGTTTCACCACCACCAGTTGGAGTTCCCTTCAAGTAAACTTTCTGTTGCAGTCAGGTACAAGCCTCTGGGATGAATCTCCAGACTAGGCACAGTTTTGGGAGAAAAGTATTTATTGATATCACAGATCCAAGCACAGAGGAGGGAGGGAAAGGGAAAGGGAGAGGGAGAGAGGGAGGTAGGGAGAGTGAGAGAGAGAGGGAGGGAGGGAGAGAGGGAGGAAGAGGGAGAGAGAGAGGGAAGAAGAGAGAGAGAGAGAGGGAGAGGGGAGAAAGAGAGAGGGAGAGAGAAAGAGAGAGGGAGAGAGAGAGAGACCCAGCACCAGCAACTCAAGCAAGCACAATCTAGCTACCAAACAGCAGGACTACCATATGAGCTCCAGCTGCACTGGAATTTTATATCCACCTTAGAAATACCCTAGGAGGCCAGGCTAAGGTGATACCTCCTCTAGCCAGGAGGCTGGAGACAAATTTTTAATACACTTTTGAATCTATTGGGGGACATTTAGTCAAACTACCACACTTTCCTTCCATGCTCTTGCTTTGGCCTTACGGCTGAACATTTGGTAATCTCAAAATTCACGAGGTCTGGCTCCCTTCCAGTAAGCACTTTGCCATACAGAAGTCCAAGGTTTTTGAAAATATGAAATAGATCAGATAATGCCCCTTTCTGACTCATTCCATTTCTCTCTCTGAAAGGGAGGCAAAGCCACGAAAAATCATCTGGATTTAGCCATCTACTTCTTCACTTCCTGGAGAAAAAGCGTGGGTTTCCATCAATGTCTACACTTGGCTTTAACTGAATCTGGCTTTAAAGCCCATGTGAGGCTGAGACGAAGCATGTATCCTTTTCAAGTATGTGTGAAAGTTTCATGACAGTCACTGGAGTGCCTTGATGAGCACTGGAGAAGTACCTTCCCCATATATTAACACACTCGCTCATTTGGCTGCGTATTTAATCACACTATCTCTCCAGAAAGCTCTTAATGGCACCATCTCACATCCAGCCTTTGTAATTTGGCTCTCCCGAAACCAGAGAGCAGGGCTTCCTAGGCACCATCTTACTGCCATCATGGGCCAAATGTGACTCTCCCCAGCTGCTGCTGGGTTTCCTCCTCTACAGCAGGGGCTTGCTGGGTCACTCCCAGTCATTCCGGCACCCAAAGCCGTCCAGGCAGCAAGAGGCTCTAGGAGGCAGCCTGCCTAGGCTAGGGCCACATTGCACTCCCAGGAATGATGGATGAGTGTTTCTGTTCATTCTCTCTCTCTGCTGCTCAAGAGAACAGGCTCCCATACTCATACAAAGAATCTCCCTAGATAAATAAGCTGAGAGAGGATCAGAGAAAGCAAACTCTTGCCAGAAATAACAGAAAAGCCTCTAAAAGTTATGGAATATTAAAAGGAGATAGGTTCAACTACAACTGAAATGTGGCTGTGACAAACAGACATGATACAGAGAGCTAGAAATGGTGCCTCTATCTACTTGAGCTGAAAGAAAGGGGTGGGGGGAAGCTCCACAGCTGTGAGCTCTAAGGAAACTCTGGCGGCAGCAGGCTGTCTTAGGGAGGCCAGTGCTCATTTGCCTTATTGGGAGTTCAGAAGATTTATGGAATCCCTAAGCTTTTTTACTTTTTGTATTAATGTCCAATGT
Organism: Zapus hudsonius; assembly: GCA_004024765.1. NCBI lineage: Eukaryota > Metazoa > Chordata > Mammalia > Rodentia > Dipodidae > Zapus > Zapus hudsonius. The sequence goes on along the minus strand of PVHP010045055.1, from coordinate 897 downwards.
ATTTGTCTATGAGAACAACAGGGAGCCTTCCTCCGGATCACCTTTACTTATAGGAAACATAACTGCTGTTCTGCATAGACCAAAGAGTTCAAAAGAGAAAGTTTTTTTTTTTTTTTTTAAAGACTAGGTCTCAATAAGTCCAGGCTGTCCTAAACTCACTGTGTAGACCAGGCTGGCCTTGAACTTATAAGCATCTGCCTGACTTAGCCACCCAAGAGATAGGGTGGCAGGTTTTGTGAACTATGATGACCAGCTCTGGAAAGGTTTTGCTACATAAAAAGTGTTCTACTATGCTAAAATGGATTAAACCAAAACACAGAGGCAAAGTAACTATTCTCCTTAGAGACAAACAAGAAGATATAGGTGCCATATTCCAGAGGAGACAGCTTCTATTACCTGGAGCTACTGCATATATTCAAGAGCAAGAATTTCTGGCTCATGCTTCCTCTGTGAGAGTGAGCAGGCCATGGGTAAGTACTGATGGCTGTCCCTTTGGGATAAGTACATAATGATTCTCTTCCTAGATGATTAGCCCCGCACTGCTGGCTTGCCTTAGAAAGCTTTGGAGAAGTGTGCTAACCTGGGAGGATCCAGCATTGCTCAGAGGGCCTGGCCCACTCAAAGTTGGGAATGAGCAAGAGAGGATGAGGAGCCTCATTAGCATTAGCGATCGTTTGCTCTGGCACAGCTGCAAATGACACCCATGCTGCCAGCAGGGCTACTTTATGTGATGTCTTCATGTGGTGACCTTTTCATAAATCAAAGCAAAAGCCAATACCAGACAAGTTTCTGGCAAGGCTTGCCTGACAATAAAAGTTAGCCCTTTGCCGTTATCTGTCTTCATAAATGTGTCCATGATGTGGCAAGACTGCTCCACACTGGGGGGGGGGGGGGAGG
>PVHP010045053.1:0-13735 GCA_004024765.1 Zapus hudsonius | reverse complement strand
TTTTTTTTTTTTTTTTGAAAGTTAACACTTAATTGTTGTGTGGCAAGTTTGTCCCTTACATGACTACAATCCTTCCATTTGTGGACTTGACCACAGGCAGACTCGGAACACAGGCAGATCAGTTCCAGGTTAACTTGGAGCCCGTTCAGAGGCTGCCTTGCAAATTGAGCTTGGCTAAGGCTTGGGTTGGTGGGAACATAGTTACTGTTAAGAGAAGGACTCCTCTCTTCTCCCTTCCCCTCTTCTCTCCTCTGCTCTCCTCTCTTTTCCTTTTCTCCCCTCCCCTCTCCTCCCTTCCCCTCCGTCTTCTCTCCTCTTCTCCCCTCCCCTCCCCTCCTCTCTCCTCTCCTCTCTTCTCCTCCTTTCTCCTCTTCTCTCCTCTCTTTTCCTTTCCTCCCTTCCCCTCTCCTCCCTTCCCCTCCGTCTTCTCTCCTTTTCTCCCTTCCCCTCCCCTCCCCTCCTCTCCTCTCTTGTCCTCCCTTCCATTCCCCCTTCCCTTCCTTCCCTGCCCCCCTTTCTAGTATTGAGGATTGATACCCAGGTCATGTGTATGCTAGGCCAGAGTTCTACTACTGATCTACATCTCTAGTCCATTTTAATTTTTAGTGTGTGGTGTATGTATGTGTGGTGTGTGTGTGTATGGGTGTGTATGTGTGGTGTATGTATGTGTGTATGTGTGGTGTGTATGTATGTGTGTATGTGTGTTGTGTGTGTGTATGTGTGGTGTGTGGTATCTGCATGTGTGTGTGTCCTTGCAGCACTCATGTGCTCACCTGCGGCAGGGGTCCCTCTCCCGCAGTGGCTGGAACAGAGCCTCAGGTGTCCCTCTCGGTCACACTTCCACCTGCCTGAGCCTGAGTCTCTTGCTGGAATGGGAGTTTGCTATTTGTCGTGAGCCTGGGCCATTCCCTGGTCTCTGTTTCCTTTTGTGGCATTGGGGTTATAGGTGTGTGGAGCCGTGTCCAGCTGTTTTATGTGACATCTGGAGTCTCAGGCCCTCATGCTTGTGCAGGAAGTGCACTTACCTGCTGAGCTAATCATTATTTTGAGATAGGGGTCTCCTTAAGTTGAGCAGGCTGGCCTTCAACTTCTTCAGCCTTCTGAGGGGTTGGGCTTGCAGGCCTGCTCCAGGAGACCTAGCTGGAATGTTTTTCTTTTTTCCTTTTTAAAAAACATTTTATTTATTAATTTGAGAGAGAGAGAGGCAGAAAGAATGGGAGAATGGGCGCACCATGGCATCTGCCACTGCAAACAATTCTCAGATGCACGTGCCACTTTGTGCATCTGGCTTTATGTGTGTATTAAGGAATCGAACCCAAGTCCCTTAGACTTTGCAGATGAGAGCCTTAACCATTGAGCAATCTCTTCAGTCCCTGGAATCATTTTCTTCACAAGAGTAGAGCAATTACAAACTCACACTCTGCCCACACTAGTCCATTCAGTTATTTTTCTTCCAGATTTGGAGGTGAAGAAAAGACGAGTCTGCGTTCTAGATGGGGGAATGAGTCAGAGCTCAAGGGTCCCTGGGGTGGGCAGTGGGGATGAGGCCCCACATCTGCAGGGGGGGGGTCCCAGCCTGAGGACAGTGCCTGTTTTGAGGGTGACTCTCCCCTCCCTTTAGGCTCTCGAGTACAACATCTTCGAAGGCATGGAGTGCCGAGGCTCACCCCTGGTTGTTATCAGCCAGGGCAAGATTGTTCTGGAAGATGGCACACTTCATGTCACTGAGGGCTCGGGGCGCTACATCCCCCGGAAGCCCTTCCCTGACTTTGTCTACAAGCGCATCAAGGCGAGGAGCAGGGTGAGTGCTTTTGTTTGTAATAATCAAATCCAACTTCTGCAACATTTCTTAAGTACTTAGAGTCAGAAAACTGAGGTGGGGAGCTACAGGGTTAAGGAAGACCTGAATTTTCAATCCTGAAATGGAACATACCAGCGGAGGAGACTGGTGTGTCCAGAGCTGGCCAAAATAGTGATGCCAGCTATGAGTGAGGGCCTAGAGGAAGGACCCGCTGCTGTGGTCATGGGGGAAGGTGGCATGGGAGAAGGCATTTTGAGTTGGGTTTTGAAAGTTAAGCAAGAGTTTATCAAATCAGAGGATGGAGATAGAGAAACTGGGTGGAGGGAATGTCCTGAGCAGGGGCAATGCCAGGTGTTCAGGGCCTGGTGAATGCCCACAGCTAGAATTTGGGAACTGAGAGGTGGAGAGAGGGGACAGTGATATTGAAACATTAGCTTGGGGCAGATCTTGAACATGATTCTGGAATCTCCTTGTAGCACCTTTTGAGGATTCTTCCAGGGTCTGAAAATGAATGCCCTCAGGAAAATTTGTAAGACAAATGTCATTCCTGTAACCAGCTGCTGGGGACCCACCTTGGGGAAGCTTTGGCCTTCTGGTGTGGGGACCAGTTCTGTGTGTCCACAGGGAGTGCCCCCATCCCTGGACATCTCAGTTCCTCCCCTGCCCCTCCCCCAACAACCCTGGGAGAGTGCTGGGGACACATCCTCGGTGTGACCTGAGTCACAGGGCACTTGTGTGTTGCAGCTGGCTGAACTGAGAGGGGTCCCCCGTGGCCTGTATGATGGACCCGTGTGCGAGGTGTCTGTGACACCTAAGACAGTCACCCCAGCCTCCTCTGCCAAGACATCCCCTGCCAAGCAGCAGGCACCACCTGTCCGGAACTTGCACCAGTCTGGATTCAGCTTGTCTGGTATGGTTGGGGCAGGGTTGGTTTGGACCCGCTCTAAGGGACTAGAATGCCGGGGTGGTGAGGTTGCAGGTGTACCATAAAAAGGGGGGCAGAACTGGGAAGAGTTAAGGTCCCTTCTTCCCCAAGTGGGAAACACCGCACTCACCAGGCATGTGTCTGTGAATGACAACTGGATTTCAGAATCTTGAAGTCAGTTCCTGTCACTTGCAATGCTGGGATTCTCATCCTGAGTGTAGCCCCGTCATAGTCCGCTCTTGAATGTCCAAACCAGACACTGTTTATGGGACGAACGGGTTTATTTCAGCTTACAAATCCAGAGAAGTTCCGTCAATGGTAGAAGAAGCTACTTCCTTCCTTCCATACATCTAAGCAGAGAGACAGATACACCATAGCAAACAAACTCAGCACCAGCAGACATACACCTCCAGAGCTCACACTGCTCTCTACACCATCGGGCTAGAATCACATCCGCCCCCAGGGACATGTCCCCTCCTATAGGCTGCTGAAGACTTGAGCAGGAAACTTAACCTTAATAAAAAATACCCGGGTCTATGAGGGGACCTACATTGGAGCCTCCACAGACACCTAACAGCCTGCAAGGGTAGTTTGCAACCTACCATGTCCATTGTAAGAAGGGTCTGTGGTCAGGAGCGCCCAGCTCACACAGCTCACACTTGGTCCTTTCTGTGGGTGGATCCCAGCAGGAGCTCCCTGGTGGGCAGGCTTGGTGAATCTGTGTTCATGTACAAGGCTGAGCCATTGACATCTCAGAGCTGTCTGCGGGATAAAAGATGCGATGCTCCCTGGGGGAGAGGAACAGAACTTAGTTTCCATCTGGAAACTTCCTTCCCCTCTGCCAGGACTTCTACTCCACCAGCCCCCTTGCACAGATAGACACTCGATTCCTGTACCTGTTCATTAGAGGGGATCTGCTCTTTTTCTTGTGAGAGCTGTCGGAGTTTAGAAAGCACCATTTATTTATTCCAAGGGTAGATTACCATTTCACAAAGTTTCAAGCTTCCTTCCCCCCAAGGTAGGGTCTCCCTTTAGCCCAGACTGACCTGGAGCTCACTCTATAGTCCAGGCTGTGATCCACCTATCTATCTCTGCCTCCTGAGTGCTGGGATTAAAGGCATGTGCCACCATGCCTGCCTCAAGCTTTATTTTAAAAAAAAACCTTTTTATTGACAATTTTCATACATGAACATAATATCCATTTATCATAATCCCTTCCTGTTTCAAGGTTTCTTTTTTCGAGACAAGATATTTGTTCTAAAATAAAAGCACTGTGTCAAAGTGTATGGAGTCTGATGGCAGCAGGGCATTTCTATCGAAGTCCTTTATCTGACATGCTTAGGACCCGAAGTGCACTGGATGTTAAAAAATTTGGAACATTTGCATATGCAGAATGAAATCTTTTGGGGATAAGACCCAAACCTAAACATGGAATGCCTTTGCATTTCCCATGAGTCCTATACACCATAGTCTGAGGTGATTCCTTATAGTATTTTTAGGGGGTTTGTGTTTAACCTATCTTGAGGTCAGTTGCGGAATTTTCCACTCGTGGCATCATGTGGGAGGGAGGCTCTCAGGTTTTTAAGCATGTTAGGTTTCAGAGTTTTTGGTTAGGACGGCTCCCCCTGGGCCCCCCATTCGTACCCCTGGTCCTACCGATGTGTGCAGGCTTAGGGGATTTGGAAGCAGAGAGGAGAGGGCTTCTGCCATCCTCCCTTTGACTGTAGGAATGGGGACAGGATATCTGTGGGAAGGGGCTATCTTGCTTGGAGTTTTACTTTCCTGTAATAGATCAGCCCCTGAGGGACTCCTCCTGGGCTACCCGAGGGCCTGTCTGCTTTGCTAGTTTGAGCTTTTAAGAGGATGAAGAATGTTGCTGGCCCTTCTCCCGAGCTGTGTCTCTGAGCTTGGACAAGGGAACCCTCACCCTCGCTTTCTCTTCCTTTTCTTTTCTGCAGGTGCTCAAATAGACGACAACATTCCCCGCCGCACCACCCAGCGCATCGTGGCCCCTCCCGGTGGCCGTGCCAACATCACCAGCCTGGGCTAGAGCCCCTGGGCCTGAAGGCCACTGGGGATGGGGGATGGGACACCTGAGGACATTCTGAGACTTCCTTCCTTCCATTTTTTTTTTAAGAGCCTGTGATAGTTGCTGTGGGCAGCCAGTTCCCGGGGCTCCCTCTTGGGCCCCCACACTCCATCTCCCTCGGAGATCTTGAATTTGCTCACCCGAGCCCCTCCACATCCATGAATACTACACCCAAGCCTAGACCCCACCCCACAAATGGAGCTGCATCCAACACACAGACATGCACCACCACTCAGATCCCAGCCAGGGCACCCCAGGGGGCCAGCACCTTCCTTGTCATGAGGAAGATACAGTGAATCACCCAGAGCTGCCTTTCTTGTTTTGTTTTTAAAATGTTTTATAAGGGTTTTTTTCTTTGTGGAGTTGGGGAGGGGCGGGGGTGGGAAAAAATTTTTTAATACTAAATTGGAAAGCCTAATTCAATATTAATCCATGGGGCTTGGACTGGACATCCCTAATAATGCCAATTGGGGGGCTGGCTGGCTGCCCCTCCCGAGAGGCTCCCCGTGTTCGCATTGCCACCGTCATATTCTGGGTCCGCTGCTGAGAAAGGTCAGGTTTTCATCTTTGGCCTGGATTTGGTGGCAGATTAGACCTTTTGAGGGTTCTCATCTCTTTTTCACACTTCATCTCTGTCTCTGGCCTTTCCTTCTGCGTTTCTGGGTATTTTCAGATGCCCATCTCTTCCCCTGTGTTTCTCCGAGACAGCGGTTTTCTCTCTTTGCCCTGTCGTCTTTTATCAGCAGGTGGACCATCTGACTTCAGTCACAATCTGCCTAGCAGGACCCCAGTTTTCTTCTCACCCCCACAGTTGTGTGTCATTTTGGTCCTTGTAAGATTGGTGCTACCCGCTTGCCATCACTAGGAGGTGTTTGAGATTCTGGCCTGGAATAGAGATGACCTGGGTTATGTCACCCTTATGCGCAGGCCCAGAGTGGCTCCACACAATGGAGGGACAGGGGAATATAAGACAGAGTTTCCAGGCAATTCTCACAGGTGGACGACATAGTAGAAACCCTCACACCCCCGTGTGGCAGGCCGTCAGCCTCTAGCCGTCTACCACCTTGGAAGGGCCCTTGATCCAGCCTTTCCCTGGGTGGGTGCATATGTGTGTGGGGGGTTCTAGAATACACTGGGGCTCTTCAATGTGTGGGAGGGAAACACTCTTTTTCTGTCCAATTATTTATGAATATCTAACATGATCTAGGGTGGCCTTATAAACTCAGAAAAAAAAAAAACTTTGGAAAATTGGACTTCCAGCCTGTTTTACTTTGCAAGTGGAAAAAAAAAATCCAGTTTTAAGAACGGTATGTCATATCTGGGCTGTCCTGGGGAAGAAAGCTTATACACTGAATAACTACGTCCCCTCCTTACACAGAGGTCACATGTCACTTCTTGGAGACCACGTCACGTCCTGTCCCTGCCTGCCTTCTTATCTTCCACTAGCTGACTCCTCTCTGTCCTTTCTGATTTCTTTCCAAACGTGTTTACAGGTCCTTGTAAACGATGTGAGGTTTGCAGGCTTTCATGGAGCCAAATCTGGTCGTGTAAAATGTAACATCAAAAGTAGGTCATCACTTTGACATTTGCCTGTCCACACGTTTTTGTCTTTGGGGTTTATGGTTGGGGTTTGGGTTTGTTGTTGTTATTTGTTATTTTAAAGGTAAATTGCACTTTTTTTTTAAAAAAAAGTAATTGGTTGACTTAATATATTTGCTTTTATTTTTTTTTTCTCACCTGCACTTAGAGGAAATTTGAACAAGTTGGTAAAGCGATTTTTGTATCCATTCTGAGAAACACGCAGCTCCTCAGTATTCACTTGTCTTCCTGTTTTTTTTTCTTTTTGTCCTGTATCGGGTCCTGGTAATTTTGTTTATTATTTTTTTTTTCAGTTGTTTTCTTAACCAAACAATTTCCCACCCGAGGATTTCCGCAGGCTGTGTAAGCATGTTTACCTGTTGGCTTGCTTTCTGTGTCCGTTTGAATGGATGTTACATGTAAAACTCAAAAAAAAAAAAAAAAACCGAAATCGACAGTGTCTCAGAACTGAAAATCTGCGGTGACTTGATGCTCTAAATCAGTGTAGGCTTTGCTGTTAGATGGTTGAAACCCTTGAACTTGTGATAGTGACCCATGAGTGGAGGACCTTTCCGTGCTAAAGCTGATCGTGTGTGTAGCCAGAAAGGTACTTTCGTTATTTTATTTTTTTGTAACCACTGTCTTAATGGCAAAATTATGGTTAAAAAAAAAAACCTAAGTCTCGTGTTTATTATTCCTTAAGAACTCTGTGTTATATTACCATGGAACGCCTAATAAAGCAAAATGTGGTTGTTTCAGGGTGTGTGTGTGTGTGTGTCGACCTGCTTCATCTGAGGAGTCGGTCTTGGATCCCAGGTGCAGCTTAGATTCGGAGACTGGACCATTGCGAGAGTGTCCATAGGCTGCTGTGTTTTCATTCCAAGCAGGGCCACAGCCTGTGGGAGAGGCATGGAAGCCGAGGGTCAGACGTGTCCAGAGTCTGGGCTGGGGAGATGGCTCGGTGGTTAGAGCTTGCTCTGCAGGTGTGAGGCCTGGAATGGATTCCCAGCACCCGTGGACAGGCACAGAGGGTGTGGGGACCCGTCTGGAATTGCAGCGTGCTGGAGGGGGCAGTGGGACCCCCAGGGCAAGCTGGCTAGCAAGACTAGCCACATAGGTGAGTCCTAGGCTCAAGCGGGCCACTCAGCCTCAGGACACGAAGAGGAGATTGGACTGCAGAGATGGCTCAGAGGTCCCCTTCCTGAGGAGTCCTAAGACTGCTAGAGAGCCCACATAAACACGCCTACAACCCCAGTCCCACAGGGGAGCAGAGACCCCATACTGAGGAGGATCTGCAGCTGGAGCAGGACCCCAGATGTACTGCTCTGGCTACACCCCACACCCACACCTCCCACCCCCCACCACACCCATCACACTACATTACACACAAAAAAAGAAAAGCAAGACTCTCACTCAACCTCTGGTCTCCACTGGCCTCCGCACGCACACACATACACAAAAAAAGAAAAAAGATGATGTCCAGAAACCATCCTAGACAGGAACTGAGGGGTGAGAAGAAGGCGACTCTGGGATCAGGGTTAGAGGCACTTGCTTGCAAAGCCTGCTGGTCCCAGATCAGTTCCCCAGGACCCATGTAAAGCCAGATGCACGAAGTAGTGCATACATCTGGAGCTTGTTTTGCAATAGCAACAGGCCTGGTGCACCCATTCTCTCTCTCTCTCTCTCTCTCTCTCTCTCTCTCTCTCTCTCTCTCTCTCTCCTTACAAATAAAAATATTTACATTTTTTTTTAAAGAAAAGAAATGAGATTGAAGCAGGGGTTGGGTAGGACCTCACAAGTTGCTGTGAGTGTCCCGGAAAACCCTTCAGCTAGCTGGGTGCTGCAGAGAGGAGAGACTATAGGTGCTGACTCGTGTCCATACCTCATGAAGGTGCTGCTGGTCCCAGGAGAGAGGCCAGGCTTCCCCCTCAGCTGGTGGGGGTGAAAGGCTGGGTGCTGGGTCTTTAGAATCTCCTCTTACATTTTGGGTTCTGAGAACTCAATGAAAAGGCCATGTGCTCTGGGCCCATTCTGTCATGGAAATGATTTTCTGGTTTTCCTTCACCCTCTTTTCTTTCTGTGCCTAGTTGTTTATTTTTTATCCAAACAGGATATGAGGTAACACAGAATTTTACACACACACACACACACACACACACACACACACACACACACAGAGCTTGGTGAATCATACCAGTAAAATGTGCAACACTTGAAGCTAAGGCAGGAAGGTCATGAGTTCAAGGACAGACTGATATGCTGAGAGCCTGCTTCAGAAAGAAGAGAAAAAGATGATGTAAACGTACACAAAGGGTCTTTGTTACATGAGAGTGGAGAAACCCAGACAGGCCCCAAGCGCATTAACACAAAACACGCGCTTAGAGCCTGCAGATGTCTCTAGTGTCTGCTCTGCCCACTTACAGCGCTGACCAGGAAGAAATCAGGTCCTCAGAAGAGACTCCTCGGATCCTGATCCCCAGCTCTGAGGAAAGGCCTCAGTCCTTGCAGGAGCCATGGTGTGGGTGCAGGGCTGCCTCTGTGGTGAGATGCACACAGCTTTCAGGAGGTCTTACCCCAGCATGGCCATGAGCTCAAAACTGTTCACCCTCTTTCCTGGAGGGTGCATTTAATGAGATCAGACGCAGCCAGGGTGGCAGGGCCATAGACGGCATACGTCCTGTCTCAGGGCTGGCGAGAGGCCCCATGGGTAAGTGAGAGCATGCAGACCCAGGTCTGTGGATGCCTCTGGAATCCCAGCTCTAGGGAGTGGAACGGAATCGCTGGGGCTTGCTGGCTACTGTTCTAGCTGAATCCATGAACTCTAGGTTCAGTGAGAGACTCCAAAACCAGAGAGTTACTGAGGGAGATGCCGATGTCAACATTAACCTGGCCTGCACACACACGTACACACGCATGCACACACGTGTACACACAGTCACATTGATAGGGAGGGAGAGACACAGAGAGACAGCAGACATATCTGTTTCTTCTCCCATCAATCACTCACATCAGGATAACTGACGATAAATTTCGGCCCATGAATCTGATGGCTGGGCCGCTGAGCAGATGTGGGTTCTGAAGGCAGAGAAGAGGTGATTTGTCCAGCCTCAGTTTAGGACCTGAGGTAGCCACAACTTACCCTCCCAGTTTTCCTTGTTCTTTGACAAAGGACAGACAAGCCAGGAATGGGACATGGGATGAGCGGAGGCTCACAGAGGTGCCAGCAGCTGTCCCACAGGCCTGTCCCGGCCAGATGCCAACATCAGGAAACAAAGCTCAATGACTGCCAATGTCTCTGCGGAGCTCGTGACACTAGGAGACGTCGGAGAGAGCATCAGTTGTTCCTGAGTGATCTGCTGGCTAAAGTCACGACGTTGATAGCTCACATTCATTCAGTGTGGTGTGCCAGGCTCTTCTGAGGGGTTTGCAACCACCAGCTCCACTCGCCATTGCAGTGAGCCACGAGGAAGGCACCATTGTTCCAGTGAACAGACTAGGGGACAAGCTCTGAGGTTTAAAAGGGCTGCTCAGAAGCAGCCTGGAGCCAGTGGGAGTGAGTTATATATTGATTTATAGATTGGTTTATTTGATTGGAAGAAAGGATTGAATGTGGCAGAATAACACTTGTCCTAAACATACACACATTGAAAAATATTTGCTTAGACATTAGAGAAAAAAAAATCACCCGTGAGACTACATAAACAAATATCCGAGAATGGACAGAAAAATATTCTCTTTAGCTTTTATTTTTGCCGGTGTGTGCACACGTGTGTAACGTAGCGTGTCCACGCGTCGTGGTTGTCCTGCTCCATTGCGCTCCTGCCTGGTCTTGTTTTGAACTGGACTCTTATTTCCAGAGCCTGCAGGGCTCTCCCAATTTTCAGGTCTCTGCTCCCCCGTGGGACTAGGGTTAGAAGTGCGTGTGGTTATGCTCAGCTGTTTTGTGTGCCACCCGGAGGACACAAAACAGACCCTCATGCTTGCACCTTTAACTGCCCAGCCATCTCTCCAGCCCACTGTTAGATTTTCAGGTCAGCTTTGGACTCATGATCTTTCTGCCTCAGCCTCCTGAGTGCCAGGATTACAGGGATGTGCTCCCGTGCCCAGCCCAGAAAATATTTCAGGCAAAGGGGGACCAGAGGCAAACCAGACTTCCAAGACATCAGGGAATAACATAGAGCTGTTACAACTAAGTAACTAGGATATCAGTAGCAGGCCTGGGAAGGTGGCTCCATTGGAAACCTGAAGACCTGAGTTCCGATCCCCAGCACCCATGTAAAGGCCAGACTGGAATGCTGGCCCACCTCTAATTACAGTGCTCAGGAGGCAGACACAGGGAATCCCTGGGGCAAGCAGTTCTGGGTTCAAGTGAGGCCTGCCTCAGTAAATAAGGTGAAGCGTGATCAAGGAAGATACCTGTTGTTAACTTCAGGCCACTACACACAAGCACACACCCATACACACATGCACGCATGCTCACACACACCATACACACACATTTTATATATATAGTATATATAGTATATATATACTATATATAATATATCACACTATAATATTATATAATATATATAATATATATCATATATATAATATATCATATATATTTATATATAAATATATATGATAATCATATATATACATATGATAATAATGGGGAAAATGAAGAATCTAGAATAGATCTACAAATAGATACAGAGGATGTGTTTCCTCCATCCGTCTAGCTGTCTACCTGTCGGGTAGGAAAGGATGGGGTACTTAATGAACAGAGAGAAAATGGACATGTCTTTCTCTAACTGCTGTTAGGAGAGAGCTCCTGCTTAGGAGGGTGGGAAGAAAACGGAGCAGGTAGTCAGGCCCAGGGCTGAGGGGTGAGCGCTCAGGCCAACCAGCTTTGCAGAGGACAGTACGTACAGCGATCTCACAGCCTTGGAGGGATGTGGAGTCCAGTCAAGACGTGTAAGTGCACACAGTACATTAGAATCCACACCTTTAATCCCAGCACTTGGGAGGCAGAGGTAAGAGGATAAATGTGAGTTTGAGGCTACCCTGAGACTACACAGTGAATTCCAGGTCAACCTGTGAGTGAGGCCTTACCTCAAAATAAACAAACAACAAAAACCAACCAACCAAACAAACCAGAAGAATCCACAGGGGAAACGGTCTAGAAGGCACAGGGAAACTAAGACCTTTGATAACTAATCAAGAAGACGTGGGGAGAAATGATCAGTGTGTGTATATACACAAATGTGGGTATAGAATTAATTTGATAAAGATCTCAAAAAGTTAAGTAAACTAAATTCTTTGGGAATAAAGAAAGGAGCAGAGAGACTGAGGTATATAAGCGCATCATTCTTTGGTTAAGGGGGCTGGATGCAGACAGACAGGGGGTGTCCTGAGCAGGGAGGGGTCTCCCTGAAGCTCTGAGAACCGTGGTTTAGGCTCCAGGCGTCATGTAACTTGAGCAGCTCACGGGAGAGCTGGGGATCCGCAGGCATCGGGGCTCATAAAGTTTTATGGTTAAATGATTCATTCCACGTTCATGTGATTAGCGTTGGCAGCTACGCCTCATTCGTGCTAGAATTCCACAGACAGTGGGCATCCTAACACATACATTCTGCACACAGAAGCATGGGCCACCCTGGCTTGTGTCACAAGCATGGCTGAAGGGCAGAGAAGAGAGCCCCTCGGCCCCCTCGCCACAGCCTGGTCTAGGATTGTTTCCATCTCTACTAACTTTGTCCACAGATTTCATCTCTCAAATTGAATGTTCCTCAAATTCTTGGTTCCCTTTTACTGTTTTTAGAAGTGTGGACCCTTCAGGAATCAGGGAGCAGGGACGAGCTCACAGCTCGTGAGGATGAGCACTGGGGTTTTCATTTTCAGGTGATCACCCTGCGTGGGTTTCCCTGTCACTCCACAGCTCTGTGTGGATGTCCCTCTGCTCTTCTGCAAGCCTGGACCCAGGTCAAGGGGCCTTGCTGCTGTTGCTGCTCTGTTTGCCCCTGGCATTGCGCGCCCTCTAGTGGAAGGAGACGCATCCTCCAGTCTATCCTTGATGGATTTTAGCAGTGAATGAATGAGGCAGCAGGGATGGACCGCAGGGCCCATAGAAAGGGAAGCAGACTCCTAGTCTGATCGCTCTCCCACTCCCTCCCCTGGCCCCAACTTTCCATCTTATGTCTCCACACTGTTCTTCAGCTATTAACCACCCTTAGGTTCCCTTCTGCATCCTGCCAGAATCCCAGGGCAGGTGTGTCTGTGCAGATCACTTAATGCCTTCTATACCTGGACCTGGCCAACAGTTCCCACCCCAGCAGCCAGAGGGACCAGCCAGCAGGCCCTGCACCTCAGTGTGAACCCAGAGGTTAACTACAAAGGTCATGGATGACCCACTATGGGGAAGGGCTTCCTGCCTGATGATCCCTGGAAATGAACGCTAGGGCCACACCCTGAAGAATGAGCTTGGATACGGTGGCATATGCCTGTAATCCCCAGCACTCAGGAGGTAGAGGCAAGGAGGATCAGAACTTCAAGGTCATCCGCGGCTACATGGCTGATTCCAGCACAGTTGGGCTACAAGAGACTATCTCAGAAATGTGGACCATGGCCCAGGCTCAACTGCCAGGCTTCCCTCAAAGCCGTGCTGGCTTTGGAGAGGCCCAAGTCCACGACGCAAAGGCACTTTGGAAACACAGCGTGCCTCGTTTGTCTCCCTTCCCTTTCCGTTTCCAGCCACACCTTCCTCTGGGCATGGGTGTTTCCTCCACCGAGCGACTCTCGCTCCCAAGCTGTGTCGATGTGTCTCGTGGTCAAGTCATTCTTCACTGAACAGTACTTGGCACCTCCTTATCGTTGAAACAGGCTGGTCCCCCCTCTAAGGACAGAACTTCATTCTTGGTCCTCGCAGGAGAGGGTCCCCTGCACCCTAGTCTCCCTCCGCGTGCATTGGGGGGCTGGTGAACCTTGACACTTTTCCATCTTCTGGGTGTTATCAGTTTAGAGCTACTGCAACCACATGCCACGGGCTGCTAACTTATAAAGAGAAAAGGTTTATTTAGATCACAGCATTGGAGTGTCAAGGTCCATGTTCAGGTGGTTATATTTATGGAGTCTCTGATGAGAGTGGCAAAAAAAAAGACAGCACAGCATGGCATGATCATGTGGGGAGAGAGAGAGAAAGAGAGAGAGAGGGAGAGAAAAAGAGAGAGGGAGAGAGAAAGAGAGAGAAAGAGAGGGAGAGAGAGAAAGAGAGAAAGAGAGAGGGAGAGAGAGAAAGAGAGAAAGAGAGAGGGAGAGAGAAAAAGAGAGAGAGGGAGAGAGAAAAAGAGAGAGAGGGAGA
>PVHP010045052.1:0-13842 GCA_004024765.1 Zapus hudsonius | reverse complement strand
TGTGTGTGTGTGTGTGTGTGTGTGTGTGTGTGTGTGTGTGTGTGTGTGTATGGTGTTGGTGATGGGTTTCTCTCTCTGCTTGGACCTGTGACAGGGTCTCTTTCACTATTATGGAACGTCCCCTGGATCTGTAGTCTCAATAAACCCTTTCCTCCCATAACTGCCTGGTTTGGAGGTTCTTCCCAGCAGTGTGTGGCTGACTATGATATCAGGGTAGCTGAACTGGATCTTCCAGAAGCCTCAGTTTCCCCAGGTGTTAATAACTTGATCCTCATTACCTCCAAGCATCCATGGATAGGTTTTGCTTCCACCCTGTGACATTTGTTGGTTAGTTACTTGGATCTGACAAGACCATATGTGGAGAACCTGGGGTCTCCTGAAGAAGGTTGCTCTAACTAAAACCTCACAGACTGGATGGCTTACTTCCCACAGTCCTGGAGGCTTGGCAGTCCAAGATCAGTCAAGGTGCCTGCACAGCTGACCCCTGATGAGGCCTCTCTTGCTGGTCTATAGGTTGCTGCCATCCCGTGTGGGCTCTAACATGATGGAAAAAGGTCATTCCTCTCATCACACCTCTTTATTTTATTTATTTGCAAGCAGAGAAATATACACATGCAGAGAGAGATAGAGAGAGAGAGAAAGAGAGAGAGAATGGCAGGGCCTCTAGCCACTGCAAATGAACTCCAGATGCATCTGGCTTAAGTGGGTACTGGGGAATCGAACCTTGGTTGTTAGGCTTTATAGGAAAGCGCCTTAACCACTGAGCTATCTCTCCAGCCACATGTCTTCTCTTTTTCTTAAAACAAAATATTTTCTTTGACAATTTTCATACATGTGTGTAAAGTATTTTTATCACAATCCTCTTCTATTATCTACTATGGTCCCCCTCCTGCCCCCTTCTACCAACCCCCCTCTTCTAAGGTGATGTCTTTTTTGCCCCATTTCACCATCCAGGAAGGAATATGAGGTCCAACATTGAGCACGTAATACAGTTGTTGTAAGGTCATGAATGCAATGACCACTTCATGTACAAAAGACAGCATTCCAAAGCATTCCTCCTGAAAGACCCCCCAAGGCCTCTCTCAGGAGAGCGTACCCCAAAACTCCAATAACCACACCAGCAGATGCAAAAGCAAGAGGATTTTATTCTTCGGCTGCGCAGTCGGGCTCCACCAGCAGGCTGACGTCTGTCCAGGCAAGATGGAGCCCCGAAGAACAAAGGAGCAGGGTATTTATGGACAGGAGCTATCTAATTATAATATAACTCAGGTTACAGGGTGTGTGGTATTTCTATTGGTTCCCTCCTGTATCTATATATCTCCTGCTTGGTTACCGCTTTGGGGCCACATCCCAGATCCAGCCCACATTTTAGGACAGCCATATGTTCCCTTATATGGAGTCTTTTTGCTCCTGGGTCTTTATGACCAGGCATCCTTTAGGGAGGGGGAGGCCAATCTAAAGTGAAGCTAGTTTTACAAAATGGAGTTTTATCTATAGAATGGATTCTTCACTCCCTATCCTCTGGCTCTTACACTCTTTCATTCCCTCTTCTTCGGTGTCCCCCTGAGCCTTGGAGGGCAGCTACTGAGCACTCAACAGTCATTTTTCTCAGAACTTTGACAAGTTTTGGATCTCCTCAGTAGTCACCACCAACTGCAATAAATAAATAAATAAATGAATAAATAAATAAGCTTCTCTAACCAAAGGGGAGAGCAACATTAGTCTATTCTGAGTTGTGAAGACAGTGGATTCCCTCACTGTGAGCTCCCCTCAAGGCTCCTCTTACAAGGGAGTCTTCACGGGGGTGTGACCCACACTCGTGACCCAATTACTTCCCACAGCCCACCTCCTGGTGCCATCACCTTGGGACTGGGTGAAATTGGGGGTTGACGCCATAGCAGAGGGGTACTATGAGGTTGCACATATATCTGAGCACTACCAGGGTAGTGCTTCTGGGTCTTTCCTGACCTAGCCAGCAGAGTGGGTCAAGGGAAAGGTCACCATGGTGGAAACTCAGGAGTTCAATAGCCTTAATCCCAAATGCTGGTGAGCCCAGTACAAGCCAGTTCCCTTCTCTGGGTCTGGGTCTCTTTTCCTGCAAAGTAGAAATAATGCCTTAATAAAGCAGAAATAATGCCTAGAATAAGGCTCATCAGGGTGCATAAAATGACCTTCTATATGGGTAAATACTTTGCCTTTGTCTTTCATTGCTTTTTTATTAGCATTCCAATTACACAAATAATTTACAAATGTCACCATAAACATTCCGACCATGACATAAGAATGTAAACAGAACTTTGCCATGACCTTTAGCCCAGAGCCAGGCCTCTGCTCAGAAGTAATTATGCTTACCATTTCATACCCATTTGCTGTGCTATTTTTATAGACGCATTTACATATGCACACATAGATAATTAGAGAAATGAAAAGGGTTTTGTATTGTGCTTCTGCACAGGGAGACCTTCCTAGTTGGGTCCTCTGCTCAGGATCTCACAATGAGCCATCTGTGTTCTGGGCTGCACACATTCCCAGGGCATTCAGCTGCCAGCTAAGTATGTCCCCTCAAAGCCCTGTGACCAGCTTCTCTGCAGACTACTGTTGAGGCTAGAGGCACTCAAGCTCTGCCACAGTCTTCTCCTTCTTCCCAGGAAGTTCATACAGGACAGGTGGTTCCTTCAAGACCAGCAAGAGCTGCTCTCTCTACAGTGTCTTACTGGGTAAGGTAGTCAGTGGAGGGATCTCCTTGACAGTACTCAAACTGATTAGAAACAGCCCTGCTGTCGTGGTTTGATCTAGGTGTCCCCCACTAACAAATGAATGTGTTCTGAATGATCGATCCTCAGCTGATGGCAGTTTGGGTTTTACAACCTCGCTGGAGCTGTGTTGTTGGAGTCGGGCTTATGGGATTATAAACCAGTTTCCCCTTGCCAGTATTTGGCACACCTTCCTGCCGCTGTTTACAGTGCTGTGGCAGAGGTGATGTCCACCCCTCTGCTCATGCCATCTTTTTCCCTGCCAGGATGGAGTCTCCCCTCGAGTCCGTAAGCCTAATAAACCCATTCCTCCACAAGTCGCTTTTGCTCAGATTCTTTCTGCATAGCAACTAGAATGCTGACTGCAACAGCTGCCCACATTCAAGGGAAGGGGATTACAGGAGGGTGAACTCTCATGCTGTCACCTCAGGGTGTGTCCACCACAAAGAGATAATGCCCCTCCTCCCTGCCTTCTACTGGCCTCCAGAACTCCATACCCATGAAATCCAAGAGGAAGGATGGAGGCCGGAGAAACAAAGATGGGACCAGCTTGCCCACACACAAACAGAAGGTTCACCTCCATGAGTATGTGATAAGAGAGAAACACGTCTTTCCTTTTTCTGCTAGGCTTCTGAGGATTGATCGGGCTTCACATCCTCACCTCTCCCATCCCCTTCCACCAGAAGATGGGTGACTTATTTCAGCAGGGTATTTGGAATGAGGTCCTGGCTGCCTGACTTAATTCCTCCCTCTGTTTCCTCTTGGAGATCCACCTGCTGCAAAGCTCATGTTCTGGGCTACTGCTTCCTGCTGTGGGTTTTCCTGGGAGGAATCCATGGGGGGATGAAGATGACTGGCAAAGCCCAACCTCGCTGTGACTATCTATTTTCTAGTCGTGACATTCAGAATATGGAAGTCCTTGATTATAACCTATGCAAGCCACAACCCCTGTTATCTACCTGCTGTGGCAAAGGTGATGTCCATGCCATGCTTTCCTCATGCAAATTCCCCTCATGATTGAAAACCAGAATAAAGAACTTCTCTCCTATCAGCTGCTTTTGGTTGAGTGCTTTGTACCAACAATGAGAAAGTAACTGCAACACTACCTGTTGTCTTCATCTGTGGCAGTTCTGTGGGCAATTCATTCCCTTCAACACTATGGTCAGCACTTCTCACGAAGGCAAAAGGACAACTCATTTAATTTGGATGTCTATAATTATTATTGATGTGTAATGAGTCGACAGAGAGACACAAAATCCTACAGATGAAGGCCAAAACATTAGCAGTGGGACTTTTAAGAGCTGGTTTGGGGGTTGTGGCACATTGCAAAAGATGAGATTGCAAAGAAAGATTGAACCAATGTAAGATCTAAAACAAACAGGGCAAACATCAAATTCTATAGCTCCAAGTCTGACATCTATAACCAGTGACGAAGTCTCTTGGATTTCAATTCTTCCACTAGAGCTGGGCTGCCCACAGCCCAGGGACAACTCCATCTCGAATGGCAGCTCTCCGTGGCAGACATTCTATAGTCCTAGCTTCTCAAAAATCCTGAGGTCTACACTGTAACCCATGTTTTCATCCTCATGACTCTAACAACCCTGCTTTACACTGCCCAACGGGCATTTCCAAAAAAAAAACAAACTTTGTTGTAAATTCAATGACCCTTTCTTTCCTGCATTTGTTATATTTCCATACTAACAAGTAGGCTACCAAATTTGTTAATCCAGGTGAAATAAAGCTGACTTTGAAGATCAGGACACTCCTTGAGTATTCAGGCCCCCTACTTTCAAAAAAAATCATTATTCTTCCTGAGGTCCCAATGCAAAACAGTGGCCCCAACCTGAATGATAATCTCTTAAACAATTGAGCTGAAACAGACTGCTGTCTCTAGTCCAGAACTTTCAATTCTTTCTGTTACATATTATTCTGCTCAAAACAGTCCATATTTTTTTAAAAATCATATTTTTATTTGTTTTGAAGGAGAGAGAGAAGAGAGAGAGAGAGAATGGGCATGCATGGGCTTCTGCAAACAAGCTCTCCACCTTGTGCATCTGGCTTTACATGGGTGCTGGGGAATCAAACTCGGATCATTAGACTTTGCAGGCAAGCACCTTACCCATTGAGCCATCTAATCTCTCCAGCCTCTAGCCCATTTCTTCTAAATTCAACCCTGCTCAAGTTCTCAGGATATGAACAAATGCAGTAAGTCTTTCACACAAACTGCCTTCTAGCCTTGTCTGGAGAAAGTTCTTTCTTTCCCTCATAGGTCAAGCCTATATAGTCCCTCGATCCTTCTGCCTTTAGATCATTCAACTCTCAATAGAAAGGTTCATCAAGCTCTGCCTTCAGCACTGCAAGGAATCTCTTAGACCAAGGTTCCAATCCTTCCACATCCCTCCTGCAAACCAGTTCCAAAAGGCCAAAAGCCACAGAGTCAAGTTTCTAGTGGTAGCAATACTACTTTTCCTAATTTTCTGCTGTAGTTACCTTCTTGTTGCTGGGACAAAGCACCTCACCAAAAGCAGCTGATGGGAGGTAAGTGTTTTTTTTTTAAATATATATTTATTGTCCATAATGAGTTACATTATTTAGTGGGCAAACAATGAGTTGTTATCCACAATTCCTCAGTGCTCTCCCTCCCCATCCCCAATCAGCTGGATATCCTCCTCCTCGGTGGGTGGTCGGGATCAGTCCTCATGGCAGGGGACCATGGATAGCCTAGTACTCAGCCTGGTTCTCCTGGCCCTAGTGTGTTGTTACTGAGGGGTGCCATACCTCTGGATAGTCTCCCCCACTATGGCTCTTACAATCTTTCTGCCCCCTCTTCCACTCAGTTCCCTGAGTCGTGGTGGGTGAGTATTAAGGCTGCTTTAATGCTGTGAGCTTAGGGGGCTTTGTATCAAAATTATTGGTTTCTGTCACCCTAGCTTATCCTGTGTTGATTGAATGGCTGTGGCTGTGGATCCCTTGTTCATCCCGACATTCTCTGTGGGGTTCCATATGGATCCTCCACGGTATGACTGTGGTGGCTCCTCTCTTGCCAGAATCTCAGCTATCGGCCTACGGTCGGTTGGTAGGGTTAGATGGGCCCCAGCTCTCTCGCTGCATCCTGAAAAATACAAACACCATCTCCATCAGAGAGTGAGATCAGTCTAGGTTAACAAATATACACAATTCTGGATTACCTAGATTCTATTTTTAGTAGCCTCCCTGTCAATTGGTCCCATAGCGCATCTTTTCTTGGGAGCCCAAGAGTACAGGATCCAGTGCATATTGCACTGATTCCCCAGTTCCAGTCACGGGCTCCCCCTCACTAAGTGGAATATTTGGCTGAATTTAAAAGCCGTTGATTGTTCCCCCAGGCCCAGGCTCCTCCATTGCACTAATGCTCCTTTCTTGGTTCACTGTTCTCTCCCATTAGGAGGTGTGGTCAGCCTACTCATGGCTGCAGTCTGTGTTTCATGCCAGTGGTCTCTGTTTACTCCATTGTCGTTGATCAGCTTCCCCTGGCAGCTTGTGCAGTGCCTTCCAGCACTGTACTAACTACCATCTGGGGACTGGATACCATTCCGGACCTTGAAGGGTCTCTCGATGCTGATCAATGGCATTCTGTGGTTTCTTCGGCAACAGGGTTTTGCCTCAGTCCTGGGGAGGTCATTCAAGAGCTTGACAGAATTCTGTCTTGTTTTTGGAACCTCATGGGTCACTTTGGTCAACAGCTCAATGAGGGAAGGAACCGGTGACTGGAGCCAGGGGTTGTGAAACTGATCAATTATTCACAGGCTTAGACTCTCTCCCCAACTACTCATGGCCCCTCTTGCCAGTCGACGCCCACTACTTGCTCAATAGGTTACCGTATGCTTGTGAGGATTTTATGTTTTTGAACATAATTTGGTTTAGCCTCATGCTTAAGCCATTCCCCTACCTCCCTTCCCTTACACCTCATTCATAACCTCTCACTTCTTTCTACTAGTCTGCATAGAGTTTACGGTTATCCTGGTTAAGGACCGCATATGAGGGAGAATATGCAGCATTCAATTCTCTGTTCTTTTGAGAGTTCACTTAGTAAGATCTGCTCGAAGTCAGACCATTTTTTCCTGAATTTTGATATGTCATTTTTCCTTTCAGCCGAGTAAAATTCCATCTTGTAAATATACCACAGTTTCTCTGTCCATTCCTCCATGGATGGGCATTTGGGTTTTTTATGTTGGCTTATAGTCTCAAGGGTACACTTCATGATGGCAGGGGAAAGCATGGCATGAACAGAGGGTGGATGTCACCTCTGCCACAGCAGGTAGAAAACAGTAGCAAGAGAGTGAGCCTAAATAAGATCCATAGGCCCACCCCCAAGAGCACACCTCCTTCATTGAGGCTCCACCTAACAAATTGCCTGGGGGACCAAACATACATGAGTTTCTGGGAGACATCTGATTGAAACCATCACAGGTAGACTTAGTGAATGGAGTTTGTACATGTTCTGGATCAGCAGAGTCCAACAGGTCATATTTCTAAATTCCTTCCTTTAACAAATGTTTAAGGATGACTCAAAGTCAAAAGTTCCTTTCCCTTTGCTCATGCAATGTTCAGCTCGTTCCTGTATGACTGTTTGCTAGCTGCTCAACAAAGATACCAATGAGTGCCTTTGAGCAGAAGCTACAGTCACAGAACATCTGAGCAGAGGCAAATGCTGATGCAGTGGGTTCATCCTTGGTTCAAACCACTCCATGGGTCAATTTTCTTTCCTTTTCTCTATTATAATAACAGCTAACCCACTCCAAGGGTTACTTCTCCTTTCACTCAGGTTCTGCTCCTAGCTCACTCTTGGGCAAATGACCCCAAGGGTTAGTCTCTATCATTCCAGGACTATACCCCCTGAGTGGGCAAAACATCACAACCTTTTTGGACAACAATTGGGGAATATGAGTCAAGAACCTTAAAACGTTCATACTAAATAATTTCATTTTAAGACTTGAAAAGTAATCTGATGGTAAGACCCTACTACTGAAGACACCATATGCTATGGTAGCTGGATACTCAGAAATCAAGTCAGAACTGAGCTTGAAGACGCCTCCCTGATACTTAGATGCCATAGTGCTGGAAACTGTTGTGCAAGCTGATGGGGGAGAAAAGTCACCAACAGTCTTAACAGGCAATGGATCCTGCAAGCTACACAACCATCCAGCCAGGCAAGATGTTCCCATGGGTGCAATAGTGGCATTTAGTTATGGGGGTAACCAACTGCTCTCTGATTGAATTTGAGGCCTGCTCAGTGGGAGAGAATTCATGCCTGTCACAAGTCTATGGCTTAGAAGGGCATAGACCCTGTAGGGAAGCTGTTCTTTGGCTAAATAGATATATTAAGCTCATCAAATTGCTTTATGATAAACTGAGTCACACAGAGATAACACCAGAGCTAGAGTGAAGAATAAGAAAAAATTTATTTATATTGACATGGACTCAGGGGAATAACTTCCATAGCCTGAGTACTGAGCTCTGACATCTCAGGGGTTTTGTAGACAAATACAATAGGCAGTCCAACATCATCTTGAATTCTTTACATTATTGGTGGGTTATGAGTTTCTAAGGTTACATGATTTTGGAGCACAAAGAGAAAATTCCTTAGCAATCAGTCAGTGATAAGAAAGTACACATAAATGCAAATCAGGCATAGTGGCACACTCCTTTAATCCTGGCACTCAGGAGGCAGAGGTAGGAGGATCACTGTGAGTTCGAGGCCAGCTTGAGACTACAGGGTGAATTCCAGGTCAGCCTGGGCTAGAGTGAGACCCTACCTCAAAAAAACAAACAAAAAGAAAGAGAGAGAGAAAGGAAGGAAGGATAGAAGGCAGGAAGGAAGGAAGGAAGAACGGACACATGTAGAACAGACAGCTGTTTGCTCAGGGGTGTTGTGTCTATGGCTTTACTGACCTGATACCAGCAGGTGCAGCTGCATAGACAGAGAGGAGACTCAGGCTCATGCTGTCTCCCTGGGAAAACTTGGACAATAGAAACTTGTGTTTTATTTCTTTCTTCTACCACATATATACACATATATGTTTATGCCCATCAATTAATGCTGGTCTCATTTTTTGGTTAAAGAAGCTTATATTTATTTATTTATTTATTTATTTTACAGATGGTGGGAAACCCAAAACTCATCAAGGTGATGGAAAGAAGATCTTAGAACTGGTGAGTCATCGATCTCTATCACACTCTCCAGGGCTCAGGAGATACTGCAGAGGCAGTGATGGAATGAATCTGAGCGTTGCTCTCACTGCTAGCTGGAGAAGCTTCTCTATGGAAATGGTGGTGAACACTGAGGCAAAACTCATCAAAGCTGAAAATAAGATGCTGCTGAGAGCTCCAGCACTAAAGGAAACATCTCTTAGATGCTCTCCAAGGCTCAGGGAACTTTGGAGAAGAGTAAATGGAAAGAACGTAAGAGCCACAGCGTGGGACGAAGTGTTTTGGGATACTGTTCTCTGGACAAGGACTGACCAGTGAACTCATGATATCTCAGGGGCTGCTATTACCCCTTCAACACCTGAAATGTGCTGAGCCCATGAACATTCCGACATGGAGGGCAAAAGGAATGAGGCATCAAAACCAGAGGAAGGAATACTTGGAATGAGGGGGGTGCTCAGTGGAATAGGTGTGGGGTAGTAGGAAGAAAGAGAATGGTATGGGAATACGATGAAATTATAGTATGTTCATGTATTAAAGTTCTTATTAAAGTGTTTAAAAAGAAAGTAATATGAGTTTCAAAGAAAGACTTATATGCAAAGATTCATCCCAACATTGTGAATAAGAGCAAATCTTCAAGAGGGAACCTTAGATGCTTTTCAATATGAAAAAGGCAAAAGCAATCTTTTTGTGCTTTATCAAGTTCATGATCTTTTATGTCGCCATTAACATTACTTTCAATGAGCACTTAAAGACTGCAGAAAATAATTGTGATATAATGCAAGGTGAAAAAAATAGAAATTATTTTCCACCACCAGAACCTCATGTAAGTTTATTTCAGATGTGACAGCAATGTTAAAACTGATAAGAGTAACTCTTAACGGCACCAATTAAACTTTGTGAGAAAATTCTTGTGTCTAGAAAAAAAAATGAGTTGGTTGTTCACACGTCATGGTTATAAACTCTTGATTTGTTTTGTTGTTGTTTATTTTAAGCATGGATGTTCTGCCCACTCATCTAGTTCCAAGACATAAAGAGACTTCCATGCCATCCGCTTTCCGTGGATCTCTGATGTCACCAGGGGGTCTCTGATTCTAAGCACAACGTAAGTTGAAAGCTGTCTCTGCAACAGCAACAGGACACTGTCTTCTTCCTGGAGCTCTGTGGGTTGCAAAGAAACTACATCCTGGCAGACGGAGCTTCTTTTACGTGCTCTTTCTCTGACCACTCTCCCTGCACCTTCTCCTAAGAGTTCTTGCCAGGTCTTTGTGTTTCCAGAGAGGACACCTGAAGGGCATCGTCCCCTTGCACAGATGTTGTACCCCTGACACCACTGAGAGGCTTATTAGTATGTCCCTGGAGCAGGCCCTTAGCTGGGCATACACAGCCCTTTGTGATGGAGCTCAGTGGTGGAGCTACTCTGCCTTTGAACTGGCAATGGGTTCTTCTCCCTAAGGAAATAGCCCTGTTTTTTTCCTCTAGAGAGGAATGACAGGAAGTTGTTTCAGCAGAGAAAGATAAGTCACTACAAGCAACACCACCTGGATTCACAGAAACTGATGGCTAACCCACAAGGAGGTTGACCATGAGTAGGTGGCTGGAGAGAGGGGAACACTTAACCCTGGCCGTTTTATCAGTGACAGCCAGGCTGTGAATATATTTCCTGCTTGTTGTTGGGGGCTGGGTACTGGCCCAGGAGGTCTGGGCAGCCATGTGGGGAAGAGAAAGTTCAGGGAGGGTCCCAGAGAATCATGGTCAGAGCCAGGCCCCAGTGAGCATGCTATGGCCTTAATCTGGGCACATTGTAGCTTTATGATGAAAAGGTATATGTCACTTCCTGTCTGAGATGATGACTTCTGCTTGTCACACATCCCTAAAGTAGAAGAACTCATTCCTTTAGTTGAGTGCAGGAGGAGGGAGGCACAACCCCCACTCAGGGGGAACCACATGGAACTATGGGTCAGATCAGATCAGGGGCAGAGTGGGCTTAGAAGCCCCATCTTGGCTGAGTCTGTGCTGAGATAGATCAGCATTAGTCTTGGGCCAACCTAGGCTGTCCTCTGGATGAGATGTTGAGTTAATCTAAGGTCTGGTCTGGCCTGGATTACTCTGCAGCCATCATTAGGGTCTACTGTGTGGCCAGGTCAAGGTCAACATCCCACCTTTTCCTTAGGAGAATGTGTAGCACAATAGGAGAGGCACAAGGATTACCTGTTAGACTATAGCCTGCTTTATCCTGGGGCCAGCCTGGACTAAAAGACTAAAGAAAAGGACAATTTGAGAAGCCCTCTAAGAGGCCAGTGGCCTGGTTGTCCAGCACTTCTGGTCTGTTCATCTCCCAGTCCTGCGTCCCTTGCATGACCTTGTGTCCTGGCACACCCTGTGTCCCCAGGCAGGTGCATCATGGTGGAGTCCAGCTAGCAAGGTGTCTGGCTCCACCCTGGAGCATCTCAAGTCTGATTTGGGGGATGACTGTTACCTGTGGGAACAGTTCCACAGGCTTTGATACTGATTAGGCACTGTCTGTATCCTGAGATCAATGGCTGGGGCAGCCAGGGGTCTTCCTGGAGAAGGGGGTGTTTGCATTGAAGGAGAAGGCAGGCAGTGAGTCTGGAACCCAATCTTATCAAGAGACATACGAAAACCTGGCAAAACTATCCAAAGCCTTTCCTAGATGTTACTCTACTTCAGACACAATATTTTGATAGTTTTCCACATAAGATGAATCAGAAACATATGCATTAATTTCTCCTTAAAATACACACTTGTACTTGGCAAAATGCAGCATGAAATTTGATGACTGTTAAGGCAGCTGAAGAGTTGTATGAGATCCAAGCCTGTGAGGACTCCAAAGCAGGGCCATCTTACTTGTACCTGAAAACCACTTTCCCAATTCACACAGCGAGAACCCGAGACAGTGCCGGCGCCATCCCAGCTGTCCTGGCTGAGGACATCCGAGCATCCTCAAGCTCAAATCTAAATTCAGGTGAGATCCCAACACATTCCTTCTATGCCATATCCAGATGCAAGTTGGGCTCATCTTGACTCAAAAGCTCATTCTTGGAACAGACAGTGCTGCTCGCCCTGGGATTTATCTGATGATGTCCATTCTCATTACACTCTTCTTCCAAGCGTGTCTGATGCAGTGGTCCTCACGCCCTGCTGTGGCTTGAATGCGAAATACCCTCCTCAGCTCATGTGTTTGAATGCTTGGTCTCCAGCTCTCGATGCCGCTTTGGATGGTTCTGGAACCTTTAGGAAGTGGAACCTTGCTGGAAGAAGTGAGTCATTGGGGGTAGGCCTTGAGGTTTGATAACCCTGTCCACTCTTTCATGGCGTGACTAACCACCTCACATTGCTCATGATAACTCCCTCTCCATGATGGATTATGTCCCTTTTTAAGCAAATAATTCCTTCCTCCCTTAAGTTTCTTGTCACAGCAACAATAAAAGTAACCCACGTACACCCCATGCTGAGCAACTCTGTGTATACTGTCTACATACATGGAGAGGCTTGTCATGATTGTGATCTGATACTTTTAACTTCAGACCCAAGATGAATCCAAAAATCCCTATGACACTTGGGAATCACTTTGGCATGAAAACGCCCATTGAAAGTGGTGCCTGTGGTGTGTAACAAATTACCCTGAAGTTCAGGGCTGAGGCAAATAATCAGCATGTATGATTTCTGTGGATCAGAGTCTTATTGTGTTCTTATATTGGGATTGTAGCTCTGTGGTCTCCTCTATATTCTCACCAGTGCCTTCCATTGTGGGACTAGGTGACCTTGGTGTAGGGCTCTCAGTTTGTTGTGTTCTTTTTCTTTGGTATCTACCCATCTCAGAATAAAAGCCTAATTTTCTTAAAGGGGGAGCAAATGTTGGTCCTTGTAGGGTCTTCTGTGAATGTTCCGTTTGGGGTTTAAGCCTGTTTGGAGAGGGATGGCATTGTATCCACTGAAGCATGAGTTGCAGAGGTTATAAATCCACCAGCAGTTCTGGGCTGGTGGCTGGTACTGAAGTTGCTTTGGCGTTCAGAAATGTGCCTTGCTTCAGGAGCTCAGGAGGTTCCACAGCAGTAGCCCTTGCTCCTCTTCCTCCATTGTTCCCCAGATGACTGTATTGCGGAGTTCACACTGATACCTCCCCCTTTCTGGCAGGCACCTGCTTGATATCTCTGTGCTCCCTAATTGGGGTAGGAGAGGCACCAAGGGGGCATGGGTAGGTGGGTGCAGTGTGTGGGAGGAGGGTGGTGAGGGGATGAAAGTCGTATTTCTTCAGTGAGTTTCTGTTTTGGGTTTGAGCCAGATTGGAGCGCGATGGCATTGTGTCCACAGAAGCACAGGTTGTGGAGGTTCCAAGTGCACCAGCCACTCTGCACTGGAGGCTGGTGCTAGAGATGTAATTGGAGGTGGGACCTGCCCTAAACCCGAGCCTTGCCCCTCACCATCCCAGGGTGCACAGGCACCTAACACATTAGCACTCAGAAGCATAGGTCCCTCTCGATTTCACACACACACACCTTCGAACACGCAGGGCCCCTCACCCACCTCAAGTACCCAGGCTCCAAACACACTGGCACCCCTAAAGCCTAGGCCCCACACATGCTGTGCCCTTCATCAGCCTGGAGCACGCTGGCCCCAAACACACGTGCCCCAAATGCTCAGGCCAGGTGCACAGGCCCTAAACACACTGGCACCCTGAAAGCACAGATCACAACCTCACCTGACCCCTCAGACACATGTATCACACCAGCCCCAAACACTCCAAGCTCCTCACCCATCTGGTGAATAGCCCCTTCAGGTTGTGTGTTCTGACTGGATGTGTGTTTGATGAAGGCTCTGGATGAAGGAAGGAAGGAAGGAAGGAAGGAAGGAAGGAAGGAAGGAAGGAAGGAAGGAAGGA
>PVHP010045051.1:0-13833 GCA_004024765.1 Zapus hudsonius | reverse complement strand
GTTATTATTCCTGTTTTTTAAATGTGGAAAAAATGAGATTTGATAAATGTATCAGTCAGGGTTCTCTAGAGGAACAGAACCAATAGAATGAATATGTATTAAAAGAGACACTTTATTTTTAATTTTTTAGTTTATTAAGGTAGGGTCTCGCTCTAGCCCAGGCTGACCTGGAATTCACTACGTAGACTCAGGCTGGCCTCGAACTCACAGCGATCCTCCTATCTCTGCCTCATTAGTGCTGGGGGATTTATTGGATTAGTTTACAAACTATGGGCTGGGCAGTCCAACAATAGCTGTCCACAGGCCGGACAGTGAGAGGACCTAGTAGCTAGCTGCTTAGTCCACAGGGCTCAGAGAACAACTGTGAGAGGCTCTGCCACAGCTCTTCCCAGGAAGCAGGCAGCTGATTGGCTTTCTGGCTGTTTCAAGGACAGTCTTTGGGGTTTATTCCTAATAGACGCTACACCATGCCATCAGCATGGTGGCCGTGAGGTGTTCCCTAGGCCACGAGCATCAGGGTGCAGTGTGCTTAATGGGCTGCTTCTGTCTTTGGTGGATATTTTCTGCCCTGAGAAAGTATAGTTAGCAGTTCAGTCAGGAGATGGCTGGTCTGGCCATGGTGGCTTCGATGGAGAAGTGAGAACCAAACTTGGTACTGGTCATGTTGAAACAAATCATTGCATTTCTTCATTTTGTTTTGAAGTGTGCTTTGAGAAACTTGACACGCTCTCTTTGAGAGCCAGCCTTGGCTTCGAGTGGCCTTCAAAGATGATCTGTTCAGCTGATGCACAGCTTTGAAGGGGCCCTGGGGTGTAGGGAGGCACGAGAGACCATAGCTCAGACCATCCCAGGGCTCATAAGCCTGGGGAATCAGGAGCGTGAATCACAGCATGACCCACGCGGTGTGTTGTGATTCGTACATGTTTGGGATTTTGACTTGTTAAAATTAGCACAAAATGCTTTTTTAAAAAGAAAACCGTAATTACCAGAGCTTTAAATGCAAAGACGGGAGCATTGGTCACAAATAAAATGGCTGCAACTGATAAACGATGGGATTGATGCTTTAGGAGCTCACACGACTCTGTCCGTTCTGCAAGCATCTCTGCATTTGTTAATGGCAAATGCTGTTAGATCTCAGAACCCACTCATTACCCCCAAAGCCATTTTCTTTCTTTTCTGAGTATTAAACACTCCAAGTTGACCTCTGACCTCCACATGCACACCTTGGGACATGTGCTCCCACGCCAACAACCTACCTCTTGTGCAATTCATAACCCCCTACCCCGTGGACTGATCCAGTGTGCCCACGGAGGAGGGTCTCCACTGATTGGGGACAGGAGGAGGGAAATGGAGGTACCACCTCAAGATTTGCTCATACAATGCATCTCATTATTGACAATAAATATGTTAAAAAATAAAGTACAAGTGAATTTTCCATAGAGACTGAACATAGGAAATGGTTAAAGCTGCATTAAGCATACCATACCTTTCAGTCGCCTTGTCACTCAGTGGGATTCGATCTCCCTTGACCCCAGCTTCTTCTTCTCTGACTTCCCTTCCAGTGTTTTGCTGTGCGCTCTCTGGGCTGGGTGGAGATGGCAGAGGAGGACCTCGCCCCTGGGAAAAGCAGCGTTGCTGTCAACAACTGCATCAGGCAGCTTTCATACTGCAAAAATGACATCCGGGATACGGTCGGCATCTGGGGAGAGGTAAGCTGCATGTGGAAACTACCAAAGACCACATCTCTACCTTCTGCTGTTTCGTTGTTGTTCTCAAGGTAGGGTCTCACTCTCGCCCAGGCTGACTTGGAACTCCCTCTGTAGTCCCAGGCTGGCCTCAAACTCACAGCCATCCTCCTAACTCTGCCTCCCTGGTGCTGGATTAAAGGAGTGGGCCA
The DNA here is from genome assembly GCA_004024765.1 of Zapus hudsonius. NCBI lineage: Eukaryota > Metazoa > Chordata > Mammalia > Rodentia > Dipodidae > Zapus > Zapus hudsonius. Next base: position 11,936 of record PVHP010045051.1, on the reverse strand, counting down.
CCATGCCCTGCTTATGTGCTGTTTTTACACCCAAGGTCAAGTCTGACCCAAGCCTTCTCAGGGCAGAGCCTTCAAGTGGGACAGGTCTGTGTTGTCATCCAGACTTTCAATCCCAAGCAAGAAGGAAGAAGAGAAAGAATCTTCTATCAAAGAAAACTTGGATAGTTTTAACTGTCCTGCCTCCCCTTTCCATCCAAGTAGCTCAGGCCTGATTTACCCACCTGCCTTCTCTTTCCTTCAGTCGAAACGCTATCCCTCCAAAACAGTAATTCTTGGCAAGGATTTGCAAGGAAGCCTCCTGTGATTTGTGCTACCATGTGAGCCATAGACAACATATTGCTCCAGGCTCTGGAATGTCTGGGCCACAGCAGGCTACACAGGTTGAGATTCCATCTGCAGCTCTTCCGAGCGGCTTGTCGATCACTGGGAATCTCAGTGGAGACACTGACCAGGAGAGGCACTCCTCCATCTGTCCCTGCCACCCGAGCACCTCTGAGAACCTTTTATAGGAAATTCGGCATCATTCTCAAAAACTGCTCTGTCCCTTGGAGGTTGAAGCCGCCACCAAGAGGTCTCACTGTCCTGCCCCGCCAGGCCTCTCCGGCATCAACCTTCCAGAGAGACTCTGTCAGCAGTATAGCAGGTGGTTCATGGTTTCTCTAATGTTTCGTCCAGGATTGCATGGGGAAGAAGAAAGTTAACTAGGTTTACCTTCCTGCCCTCAAAAAGTGGGGAGAGGGGACACCAAGGACTACCAATCCTTCCCAGTATCAGAGCAGCACTGAGTTCTAAGCCCCAGGGCTCCTAGCTGCCAGCTGGAGGTGACATACTAAGCAGTGGAGGGGATTTTAAGCCAGCGCACCTCAGGCACGAGATGCGGTAAACAGATGCACACAGGTGAACCACAGTTAGTCCTGAGAAATGTCACCCGCAGCCAAGTCATGTGGATGTGAAAGACCACGAAAATGGGGGAGATAGACATGAGTGTGAGTTAGAGAAGCTGAGAGGATGTTGCGGGGAATGTGACCTGAAGAATGGGAGGGGGCTGTGAGAGGTGGAGAGACATGGGGTTCATAAGAGAAGCTTATCCAGGGCACCCACATTAGTCCTGTTTTTTCAACATGGGGTCTCGCCCTAGCCCAGGCTGACCTGGAATTCACTATGTAGCCTCAGGCTGGCCTTGAACTTATGGAAATCCTCCTGCCTCCAGAGTGCTGGATTAAAAGATTCAGAAGTATAAATATTTAAAGATAAGAGCTGACTAGAACATGGCAGAGGACTCTGAGGAGAAACTGTATGAATATTTCAGTGTTGAAAAGCTCTTTCCCTCTTAAAAAAAAAAAAAACAATTATAGACCCAAAGGGCAGCTCTTTTGAAAATTGAAAGAATGTCCATAGATGGCCATAACGGTGATGGAGCATGTGGGCCCAGCAAGGAAGACAGCGTGCTTTCTCATTGGCTTCCAGGGCAAAGACATGTACCTGATCCTGGAGAATGACATGCTCAGCCTGGTGGACCCCATGGACCGCACGGTGCTGCACGCTCAGCCCATCGTGAGCATCCGCGTGTGGGGTGTGGGCCGCGACAATGGCCGGTGAGTCCCTGGGCTGGTGCTGTCCCCAGCCCTTGCCAGGGGTCCAGTTTGAGCTTAACACCAATGTGTGATCTTGCCACACCTACTTGAATATGAAACTTGACAGAAACTGATTAGAACTGTAACCGATCAGAGTAAATCTGTTTCCCTGTTCCTTCCCCAAACTCCATCATGGTTCTTCCCTCCCTGACTTCCATCCCTCAAACCTTTGTCTGTTCTGGCTCCTTCCTGCCTTCAGGTTGTCTATTTCTTGTCTATTTCTCTTACAGGCCTTCCTCATTCTGCTAAGTTTCCAACTTACCAGTCCTTGATTTTTCTCTTCTCTGCAATCTTTCTAATCGACATCATTGCACTCGGTTGAGTCCCAGCTGTTTCAGATGACCTCCCTCATATTCACACACACACACACACACACACACACACACACACACACACACACACATTCACTGGCATTTTCTTCATATAGGGGTTACTTGAAAGGATAGGGTTATGCAACCTCTAATCACATACCTGAGTTCATTAAGTCATTAAGTACCATTAAGCATCACGAATGTCTGGGGCTCAGGGTTGGCTAAAGTTTTTTTTTTAACACTTGAAATGTCTGGTTTTAATAAAATTGCATCCTGTGTGTATTTTTGTGAAATCCTACTGAAGATGGATTGTCTGGAGTTGCTGCTGCTTAAATGGGTTGTGAATTTTCTGTTCTCCAGGATAACTGGAAATGGATGTTTAGATTTTCAAAAACATATCATAGCTAATAACTTAAGCAGTTATTGTCACAAACATCATATTTGGACCCACTATAAAGTATTGGGCTATGTTAAATGCAGTTAACTCTTAAATTAGTCAAGTTTTGGCAATTCCCAGAGTACGAGAGAATCTCTAGTATCTTGTGACAAGCTTTTGAACAACTGAGTAACGCTTTGTTGAAAATGATCAAAGTTGTTGAAATCGCAGCTGAAAACATGTTGTCTCTCCTGCGTTTGTGGTTTCACTCCTGAACATTCTATGTTTTTTAATTGGTTCATGTGGTCTTTTTAAGAGGTGGGGGTTTTGCCTCATCTATGAGTCTTTTTCATTGAATGCTGGGCATCAGCACATTTGTCCAAAGGAAAGGCCAAGAAATCCACATGGCAAGTCAGAACAGGTCTTTATTTAAATTAGGCATCCAATCATCTGCTTGGGATGAGTCTCATTTTCAAGTTCAAATGTATAATCAGAAGATCCTTGATTGGTTATCAGGGCCCAGGAGGAGCACAGCTCAGGAATCCTCCCCCACCCCCAAACGTTTAGGAGGAACCAGGATGCTGCTCTTCCTCACCATCTTGGATCAGACTGGAGTTCTAGTCTCGCCAGGGCAGGGCGGCACCCATGTGCCTCTGGGCCTGTGTCCCGAGCCACCTGGCTCCTCATCCATACCAATTGCACCTGTTTCGTGTCACCTGAGAAATGATTGCAGTGGGGACCATAGCACGTGTGAAGGTGCCAAAGAGTACATTGTAATAATCGGCAGTGGCGGATATGGCAAGTGGTTCGTGAATGTGTGTTTTTGGTTTCTTAAAGCAACATGTGCTTAGCAGATGTAACTAATTATGTGGCTTCCTTTCCAAATTGCTGAGAGGGGGAGGGCATCAGACCTCTGGTGACCAAACTCAGTCAATCACAGGAGATGGGCAGTGAGAAACTGTAGCAAAAAAAAACCTGACAAATTCAGTTGTTCTACCAAGCAGGAAGAGACCCTCATGGCCCATGCCCCCAAAGACAGCAGTGTGAATTAGATAAGAGTTCACTGGGTATGTTTCTAAACATTTTTAAGCCACTTCTTATTTTATTGGATGTTAACAGATAAATGTAATTTAGAGCAGGGCTCCCCATAGGCTGTCAGAACCTGGGCAAGTTCCTGTGGTTTCGGGGACCCTTGAGCGGGATTCCCTTTTGAAGCAGTAAATAAAAAGCATGTTTGTGAGACAAAGGCTTTGCCTCCCCATCACTCCCCCGAGCTTTCCTTTTCCTAGAAGGGGCCTTTGTATTCCTACTTTTTTTCCCCTTTTGCTTTTGATTTTTTTTCCTTAACAGCAATTTACAAGGGCAAATTCAATTTGTAATGCTGTGAGGGAAAGGGATTTTCACTTTGCATGAATAAAACATAAAAGTACTTCGTTTTGCTTGGGAAAATGAGCCCAGTTCGCATTCTCTTTTGTGACTCTCCTTGCTGAGAAAATAGCATCTCTTAGGGGATTTCTTGATGTGGTTAAAATGAATAGAAAAACTATGTACAGCAGACAGGAAGGGCACAGAACCTTCCTTCAAAGCCAGTGCTCAACACTGAGCCGTGTCATTGCAGAATTTCTGGAAGTGTTTTGGATTTAGTATTTACTTAAGGTTTTAAAGGTCTTCAAATTGCTTTGAAAAAAAATTCCTTATGCAGATAGTATATGTTGGGTGAAGAGGGGTGTTGCGGTCAACTTCCTAGTTGCTGCGCAGAAAGAACCCAAGCAAAAGCGGCTTGTGGAGGAATGGGTTTATTAAGCTTACAAACTCAAGGGGAGACTCCATCCTGGCAGGGAAAATGATGGCATGAGCAGAGGGGTGGACATCACCTCTGCCACAGCACTGGAAACAGTGGCAGGAAGGTGTGCCAAACACTGGCAAGGGGAAGCTGGCTTATAACCCCATAAGCCCGCCCCCAACAACACAGCTCCAGTGAGGTTGTAATTCCCTAACTGCCATCAGCTGAGGATCAATCATTGAGAACATATTCATTTGTTTGTGGGGGACACCTGGATCAAACCATGACAAGGGGACTGTGAGGGAGAGATGACCCCCACTTGCTGTGTTTCCAGGGTGAGTCGCAGAAACTTATTGTGAACTGGGCACAGAGTTGGGAAAACCTCCGATGATGGTTTTCTGGGGTTTCGGTCCCGGCTGCAGCTTTGGCCTTTCCTCAGTCATAGCTGTGCTTATGAGGGTGTTTGTTACCTGAGAAAGCAAGGCTCTCTCCCCTCCTTGGCCACTCCTCACTTGGGCTCCTTTCCATCACAGCAAGACCAATGCCAAGGCCTTAGAGATGGAAGACAGTGAAAGGGGTTTTAAAAGCCTTACATTTCCAAACATGGCCCCAGGGAGTTCCTGACTTGATGCCCTCTGCTCCCTTTGCCATGGGCAGGAGGGTACTCTCTGGGTGTGAATGGGGCTGGCCTTGAGACTGCATTTTGTTCCCAGTGCCTGGTGCAGTTGATGAGTGCCAGCTCTCATGGTGTTTCTCTGGCCATCATTCCAAGAGTGAGTAGGGAAGACATCACCTTCCTGTTTCAGACTCCAAAATCTTGTACCCCAGGAAATAACTTTCTCCTGATTTGTTTTAAAATACATTTTTTAATTTATTTGAGACACAGACAGAGAGAGTGAGTATGGGCGCACCAGGGCCTCCTGACACATGTACCACTTTCTGCATCTGACTTTATGTAGGTACTGGGGAATCAAACCCAGACCTTCAGGCTTTGCAGGCAAGCACTGTAACCTCTCTTATTCTTGTTGGTTTTTTTAAATATCTTTAAAATTCTGGCTGGAGAGGTGTCTCAGAAGGCACTTTCCTACAAATCCTAATGACCCAGGTTCAATTCCCCAGTACCCACATAAGCCAGATGCACAAAGCAGTGCATGCATCTGAATTTTGTTTGCAGAGAGAGAGGAGAGAGAGAGGAGAGACCCTTCTCCTCAAGCTTTTTTACATCCCACCCCCTGCCAGGAGGGCCGCTCACTCTGGGGGAAGGACTTCCTCCTTCAGTTAATTCTTCCTGGAAGCAACCTCAAAAACCCACCCAAGGCTACTGTGGATTACTAAACAGGTCAAGTTGACAGCAAAACTTATCCATTACACATCCCAATAGTGCTATGAGCTGGGGACCAAGCTTTTCACACTTGGACCATTGAAAGACTTACTCATCTCCTTCATGGAGAGGCAATCATATGGAACACACTTTAGGAAATACTCCTCGGGGTAGTAAACTCATTCATTTAAATTAGTGGCAACACTAATTGCTATTTTTGTTTGTCAAGAAAAATTTGAATTATTTTCAATAAATAACTATTAGAAGTAGAGACCCCATTGGGCGTGCGCTAATGAAGATGAAATGTCTTCATAATTAATAGCAGTCATCAACAGCATGGGGTGCCGTGCTGTTTCATAATTGGCACTTTCCTTTGCGGGTTGAATGTTTACCATGTGATACTCTTTGTGCCTATGGTTTGTGTAGCAAAACTTCTCTTCTTAGAAAGTGCATTACACGTCTCTCTTCTGATTGTGATGGATGCTTTTTAATAAGATCTTTCTGTATCATAGATTATTCATAAATTTTTAGATGCATTATCTTGGCTCAGTTGTTTTATCGGATTATGATCTTGGAAGCTTTTATCAAAGGAATATAATCAGCTTCACTTTCCCTGAATATTCTTTTAATATTCTCTTCTAGGCTATTCTCAGTGGGCTTTATGAATGATCCTGGCTCAAGTTGATGTAAAAGGCTTTTTGCCAGGCTGGGGAGAAGCTCAGTGAGTAACGTGTTTGCCTTGCAAGCACACAGACCTGAGTTTGATCCTCAGAATCCACACACACACACACACACACACACACACACACACACAAGATAGGGAGATGGCTCAGCAGTTAAAAGGCATCTGCTTGCAAAACCTGCCAGCTCGAGTTCAATTCCCCAGTACCTACTTAAAGCCAGATACACAAAATGGTACATGCATCTGGAGCTTGTCTGCAGTGGCAAGAGGCCCTGAAGTACCTATTCTTTCTTCTTCCCCCCTCCTCAAATAAATATGATTTTCTTTAAAGCCAGACATGGTGAAACGCACTTCTAATGCCACCACTGTGGAGGTGGAGACCAACAGATCCCTTAGTGTAGCCTACCTGGCAGGTTACAGGTCAGTGAAAGATGTCTCAAAAAAAGGAACAAAAGAAAAACCCCTGACTCAAAAAAGGAGGAGGAGGAGGAGGAAGAAAAGGGGGAAGGGGAGGGGGAGGAGGGTGTCAGAGGAGTGACACCCAAGATTGTCCTCTGGCCTACACATGCATGTGCGTGCACCTGGACACACATGGACACACATACGCACATGTACACGCATGGACACACATACACACGTGTTCATACATAACAAAAAGGTCTATTGCCCATAGTTCATGTGCTGTTCTGCCTTAGTGTGTTTTGCTGTTTTATTTGTGCTTCTTTTGAAAATACTACTTGCTTTTGGCTGAGGGGAGGGGGTCCTATGTAATACTGGTATTATTTACTTATTTTATTTTTTTATTGTCCATAATGAGTTACATTATTTTGTGGGCAAACAATGAGTTGTTATCCCCAATTCTCCGATTCCCCAACCAGCTGGATATCCTCCTCCGTGGGTCGTCTGGATCAGTCCTTGTGACAGAGGACCATGGATAACCTAGTATTCAGCCAGGTTCTCCTGGCCCTAGTATGTTGTTACTGAGGGGTGCCATGCCTCTGGATAGTCTCCTCCACCACGGCTCTCACAATCTTTCTGTCCCCTCTTCCGCTCAGTTCCCTGAGTCATGGTGGATGAGTATTAAGGCTGCTTTATTGTTGTGAGCTTAGGGGTCTTTGTGTCAAAAATCATTGGTTTCTGTCTCACTGGCTTATCCTGTGTTGATTGAATGGCTGTGGCTGTGGGTCCCTTGTTCATCCCATCATTCTCTGTGGGGTTCCATATGGATCCTCCACAATATAACTGTGGTGGCTCTTCTCTTGCCAGGATATGTTATCACCCTGCGGTCAGTTGGTAGGGTTAGATGGGCCCCAGCTCTCTATTTACTTATTTTAAATGTTTAGTTTTTGACAATTTTTATATATGTATATAACGAATTTTGACCATTTTCATCCACCATTACTTTCTCTCATCCCCCTTCCTCCAAATGAACCCCTTCTTCCCAACTCGTAATACTAGGATTATGTAGATATGAGAAATTCAGCTGTCAAGCTTTTAAATTCAAAGAGCAATTTGTTAATCCATGTTTTTCAGTCTCTATTTTTCTTTTGCACACTGGGGACTAAACCCAGCTCATGTTAGGTGAGCACTCCACACTGAGCTAGATTCCCAGCCCTGAGTGTTTTTTTTGTTGTTGTTGTTTTGTTTGTTTGTTTGAGACAGAATCTCAGTAAATTACCCAGGCCAGCCTTGATTTGCATCCTCCTGCATCATACTCCTGAGTTCCCAGAATTACACAAAAGTGTGCCACCAGGCCTGGGTGTTGGTGACCTAAGGTAATCCTACAGTTGATGGCAAAACAAAGAACAGCCTAGAGGTATATCTACCTGTCCAGATAGGAAGCCACCATGTCAATCAGAAAAGAAATATGAATGGTTTAATTATCCAAAATCGATGTGTATCAAATATCAAGTCACAGCAACAGTAGCAGGGAAACGGGTGGCTTTGAGCTTTGACAGGTACCTGTTTTTAAATGTCTGGCTTTTTCACTGGGGAGATCAGACCACAGGGAATGAGTGACAGACTGTTCTTGGGGCCTGTTTGTGTGTAACCCAAGAGCTAGGGATAGGTGTGTCCTCATTTACTTATTTATGTATGCATGTGTTTATTTGTTTATGTTGTGTAGGCATGCCAGGGTCTCTCGCTGCAAATGAATGGCTGTTCGGCTTTATATGGGTGGCTGGGGAATTGAACCCTCATTGGTAGGCTTTGCAAGCAAGTACCTTTAATTGCTGAGCCATCTCCTTAGCCCCATAGTGATGGTTTTTATATCTTATAAAGGCTTCTTTAATTTTTTTTAAGTTAGGGGGTCTAGTCACAGGAGCCCCAGTGTGGCACAGATCTTTCCAGAAAGAACATTGAAAGTGCATACAGAATAGAGTGGCTATACTGTAGTATACCGGAAGTCTTCGTGTAATAGGGACCCCTCTCTCCTTCCCAAGTTGTGTCTTAGTTCTGCAGCTCCCCGGGATACATGCAAGCAATGCTTTCCCCTGTCACTCACCCTCAAAGCCTGTGCAGCAGGACCAGAGGTGTCTGGCAGAGCAGCTCAGTGTCCCAGGCTCTGACTCTTTTCACGTGGCCACTCAATGTCATTCTGCTCTGACCAAGCCCAGTGTGACCCCTATGATGACTTGTCTCGAGCTTGAAGCCAGCCTGGACCTTATCTCACCAAAACTCACCTTCTCTTCACATCCTATTGGCCACATTCAACTGCAAGGGACTCTGGGAAATAGAGTCCTTAGTTGAGCAGGTAGTTTTCAAGTAGTAAAACATGCAGAGTGTGAAATGAATTCCCTCAAGTTTCCCAGCCCCCTGGTCCACTGCTCCCTGACCAGTTTTTTCAAGCTGTTCTCCCAGCTCCAAACCGGTCCTCCCATGCTGTCCTTGGTGATGACGCTGGTTAGCTACCTGTGAGGCTCTGATGTCCAGATTCGTCTGTTGCTTCCTGTCTATGAGTCTCCTCCTAGAAATGCATTTTTATCCCCTGGCACTTGGCAGCTTTTTCAACATGCCCAGCAATGCAAGACCAGCTTCATCACACTCTGAGAGATATCAACAGCCAGTTGGCATATCCTCTGTCAAGGTGGAGGACCCCAGGCCCTGGGCCCCTCCCTCCTTTGAGTCCTGAGACCCCAGTAGTGCCTGCTCATCAGGGGCAATTTCACCTCATGGGACTCCCCTCCTAGCTTCTCAGTTGTAATGATCCCAGCCTCTTCCCTTCGCCCCTCAGCCCTATAGACCAGAGCTGGGTCTTAGATTCGCTGCTCTATGATCACTTCTCAATGTCCCCTTAATGCCTTTGAGTCACTAGTTACAGTCTTCATATGAAATTCTCTCTGTTAAAATGACTAGCATGGTTTCTGTCATGACTGATCCTATATGGCTCCATCTTTTTAACAACAAATTAGGGCTGGGGAGATGGCTCAATAGTTAAAGGCACTTATTTGCAAAGCCTGCAGGCCTGAGTTCGATTCCCCAGTACCCACATAAAGTCAGATGTACAAAGTGGTACATGTACCTGGAGTTGGTTTGCAGCTGCAAGAGGTCCTGGTGCACCCATTGTCTCTCAAATAAAAATATATTTTTTTAACAATTGAAATAACGCAGACTAAAAGAAGCAGCCATTTTTACAGTCTTCCATATGGGGAGTGTGGCAATCAGCTTCCTTTCCACCACTGGGACAAAATACTTGAAATAATCAACCTTAAAAAGATTTACTCTGAGGAGATGGCTCAGCAGTTAAAGGTGCTTGTTTGCAAAGCCAACTACACACATAAAGCCAGACCCAAAAGTGGTGCAAGTGTCTGACATTCTCTTTATGCACCACAGAGAGAGAGAGAGAGAGAGAGAGAGAGAGATAAAATTTAAATAAAAGGTTTACTTTGGCTATGTTGTTAATGTTGCTTTCGGGCCTTGGTGGCACAGTATGTCATGGCGGGAACACATACATGGAAGAGGACATCTGTCTACCTCATGGTGCCTGGAAAGCAAAGGGAGAGATGGAAAAGAGCCATGGTCTCCACATCCCCCCCCCAAAGAGCTCCCCGTAATGGCCTTCCTTCCTCCTACCAGGCCTTACCTCTTAAGAGGATCCACCATGTCCAGTAATGCCTGGGACAGGGCAAATGCCCTGGAGGATATTGCTGCTCTAAACTACAGCAGAGGGCTTTCCAGAAGGCTTTATTCTTATTAATTTAGAGAGACTTTATTAGATTAAGAGAAGGAAGAGGAGCGATGATGAGCTCCTGCCCATGAGAAGGCAGGAGGGGGTAAAGCCCCCCCCCCAAGGCTTTTTTTTGAATAAGTGAATGAGCTGATCTTATTTCGGCTACACCACAGGGGTGGGCCTGCAGCACTGAAGCCATGGAGAGTTCTTTCTAGATTGGTGGGGACTGTCACTGATAAAGGGCACGTCTGTTTGAGATGATGAAGGTTTTAGAAAATAATGGGCCTCTTGGTTTTGCACTAACCTGAAAGTTACCTCTCTGGCTTTGCTGGTCTATCATTGCCTTTCCTAGTTGCAGTTTGCTGGGTCTCTATGGAAGACAGGGTTTTCTAATGACATCCAACAGGGAATTCTGGGAGCCAGACAGTAATCAAAGATGGATGGACCGCCGAGGTCTGCTGATGCAAGTTTAATCTAGGGTGTGTGCTGTCTTGCCTTGGGGAAAAAAGTCTTTAGGGAGTGAGCAATAATTCTCTCCCTCTGCCACAGAATTATCATGACCTCTAGAGCTAATTTCTTTTTAATACAGCCCCGTGATAAGCAGAGGCATTGGGATTCACTTGACCATTTTGCTGACTTACCACCACGGTGATATTTTATGTCTCTTTAAAAGTGGTTTCCTTACCACCTATTAATCATGCTGGGTACTTGCTGTACTTTGTAGATTAACCTTTAAGGAAAACCCTAGAAGTGGTGATCCTGGAAAAGTTTCACTCCGAGAAAGCAGGAGGGTATTTTCAGTCACATCCTCCTTGGTGGTACTGCCACTCCTGGAACGTATAGGAAGACAACAAGAAACACGGCTTTCATTTTGGTGACTCTGGCCCAGCTCCAGGCATAGCTTCCTGTCTGTGTGTTTTGGCACCAGCCAGTGACGAGTGGGCTTGGACTGCTGTGTCTCGGGGGATAGACAATTCTGCGAATCCCAGAAGAGCCACCATCTTGCACTTCCTGATTCTGAACAAGGTGAAGAATGGGCCTTTCCAGATGCAACGGGATGAAGACAGATTGTTCTTGGATACAGTGGTTGACAGTCCTTGAGGACCACCATCATTCTGGACTCCTTGGAGCATTTTAAGAAAAAGGGGCTGTGAGACTGGATAAGTCAGAAAGTGCTTGGGCCACAAGCATGAAGACCTGAGTTTGATCTCCAGAACCTCTGGGTCCAAGGGTTACTTAGGGGGTTGCAGCGCGCATCAACTCCCCATTCACCCACGGGAGCTGGGTGAGCAGCGGCTTGGAATAGCCATGAGCCGACGAGAGATGAGACCCTCGGGAGAACGCGGCAGTGGGCAGATCTCAAAACTTTACTTTCACATCCAGCCCTATATACAATCTAGGGATGTGTTGCATTGCCCTATCTCTTACACAAAGGGGGCTCAGTAAACAGGAACACAGCTACAAAACTCAGGCAGCAGGAGTAAAACCTATTAGCACTTGTAAACAGGATTTAGGGCCTTCAGCCATCCCCTGCCTCCTGGGGGCACAGGTGTGTTAGGAACAAAGGCATGAGCTACCATGCTCTCATCCGGATGCATATTAAAGCTTAGCTCTCAGATATGCAGCCAGGCTGGGTCTGTGAGAGAATGGTGATGTTAGCA
>PVHP010045050.1:0-13840 GCA_004024765.1 Zapus hudsonius | reverse complement strand
CTCTGCCCTGATTGTTGGGAACCTTCTGCGAACAGCTGAATGTCATTAGAAGTCTTGGGTAGTAGCCAACCCAGAGGAGGGAACAGTCTCCTCGGGCTTTGTCCAGGCTGGAAACCTCTCTCACATGACAGAGGAGAGCTGCTCAAAGTTGCTAAGATTTCTAAAGGGCTCTTTTGGTAAAGTATATTGTTTAAAAATATAAGCATTAAGTGTTAACACAAATTATACGTTTTCAGTGAAGAATATTCTTTTATTATGTGGATACTGGAAATTGAATTCAGATTCCTCATACTTGCAAGGCAAGCCCTTCAGCTGAGCATCCCCCCCACCCCCAGCCAGGAAAAGGTATTTTGATTTTTTTCAAGGTAGGGTCTCACTCTAGCCCAATATGACCTGGAATTCACTATGTAGTCTCAGAGTGGGCTCGTACTCATGGCAATCCTCCTACCTCTGCCTCCTGAGTCCACCACGCCCGGCTATGAATATATTTTAAATTGTATTTATTTGTGAGCAGAGAGTGGGTGTGCCACACTCTGCAAACTTCAGGTGCATGCACCACTGTGTGCATATGGCTTTATGTGGATATTGGGGACAGGCATTTCAAACAAGCACCTTTAACCCGTGAGCCATCTCCCCAGCCCAAGAGTATTTTTAAAACCAGAGAAATTGAGTGGGTGGGATGACCTTGTTTTACATTCTTGCAAATTTCTTTTAATATCTGTCATAGCTAAAAGCTGCTTCAGCCTCTGATCTGATGATGACATGTCTTTTTAAGTAGCCCTGGGAAACATCACTGTGTAGCTATGTGATAGTGAGAGTGTGAGAAAGTGACCATTATTGCAAAAGTAATCCCAGACCACCCTGGAACCTGAAGTCTTAGTTCTCCTAGCCTGTATGATTTTTCAGATAAATTACAGAACATATTAGCCTACTCGTTGTATGATTGACCTCAAACACTGAACAAAAGGAATTGAACTGCCAGAGGGTTGTTTTTGTTTTTTGGGGGGTTTTTTTGTTTGTTTGTTTTTATTTTCAAGGTAGGGTCTTGCTCTAGCCCAGACTGACCTGGAATTCACTATGTAGTCTCAGGGTAGCTGTGAACTCACATCAATCCTCCTACTTCTGCCTCTTGAGTGTTGGGATTAAAGGTGTGCAACACCACACCCAGCTGTTTTGTTTTGTGTGTGTATGTGTCACATACACTTGAGCAGAGGTCAGAGGAGAGCATCAGATGCGCAGCCATGCCTGGCTTATTACATGGGTGCTGGGGATCAAACTCAGGTTGTCATGCCTGGGCAGCAGGCGCTTTGACCCATTGAGCCATCTATTTGTGTGCAAGCAGCAACAGAGAATGAGAATGGGGGAATGAGCACGCTAGGGCCTCTTGCTGCTGTGCTGACTCTGCATGTATGCACTGTACGTCTGGCTTTACAGGGGCACTGGAGAATTGAACCCAGGCCATCAGGCTCTGCAAGCAAGTGCATTTAACCACTGAGCCATCTCTCCAGCTCTTTACTAGACTTTTTTTATTTTGATTTGGGATGAAACTCTTGGCTTTGTGCCTGTGAAACAAGCACTCAGCCCAATACTCCACTATTTTGAAACATGCTAGTTAACTCCTTCACGAAGCCTGTGGACAGACACACTGGTAGTCATTTTACTAGTGAATTTCTAATGGGCAGCTTGGAAATTGAACCCTGGTCAGCCAGTTTGGCAAGTGCCTTTAGCCACACTTGAGCCGTCTTCCCAGCCCTCCTTTTACTTTCTGTGCCCCCGTATCACATGCCCAGAGAGATGTGCTATATGTGTTTTTGCAAGACTGGCATATTTTGCTTAACATGATGATCTCCAGTTCCATCAGTTTTCCTGCAAACATCATAATTTCTGAAAAATACTGGTTTTATAGTAGTTTTATGATGGCCCCAAAGATATAGCCTAAAGATACAGCTGTAAAGACCAAAAAACAAACAAAAAGCCTTTCTTTTTGATAATCTCATGACAACCATATTTTGTAGGTTCACCGTGTAACCCTAGACTACCAGAAGCCCAGAGGAGCCAATTCTGCTCCCCAAAGCCCTGCTGTTTCTGGAGTCCCTGTGATGACCAAGGTAGTAGGCATGGCCAAGGTTCTGGGTCCCAGGCCTCCTCAGGAGCCGGTGGGGCCAGTGACTATGAAAGTGGAGGAAGAGGACGAGAAGCAGAAGTGCCATTCTAGCCTGGAGATGTTCCGTCAGCGCTTCCGGCAGTTTGGGTACCATGACACCCCTGGGCCCCGAGAGGCCCTGAGCCAGCTGCGGGTGCTCTGCTGTGAGTGGCTGAGGCCCGAGATCCACACCAAGGAGCAGATTCTGGAGCTGCTGGTGCTCGAGCAGTTCCTGACCATCCTGCCCCGAGAGCTCCAGGCCTGGGTGCAGGATCACTGCCCTGAGAGCGCCGAGGAGGCCGTCGCTCTCCTGGAAGACCTGGAGCAAGAGCTGGATGAGCCAGGACTGCAGGTGGGGGCAGCTGTGTGATTGTAGACTTGGGCACATGCCATTCTTGGCTGGAACCAGGAAGAGTCATTGCATGGAAACGTCTCAGGAGTTAGAGCTGGTCTTTGTTTATCCTAAACTAGGCTTGGGCGTTGAAGCTGGGGGTGGCGCTCTCCTCTCCTTTCCTCCTCTGCATAGCCCTCCTGAGGTGTCTTCATTCCAGTCCTCAGGGTGAGTTGTGCACAGTCCCATCCATTTCTTACTGTCTCTAGGTCTCAACTACTTCAGACGAACACAGACAGAAGATGTCATCTTCAGGAAGCTCAGTGGCATCCCTAAGCAGTAACCAGGCACAGCCTGTGGACAGCAGCCCCAAGTACGAGTGTTGGGGACCCCTGTACATCCAAGAGACTGGTGAGGAGCAAGACTTTACTCAGGATCCAAGAAAGAATCAAGGTGAGTACCCATCTCTGTGAGGTGACCCCCTAGGTTGGGTCAAATCAAATCAAAGACATAGGTTTCTGATTTTTCAAGGTATGAATTTGCTCTAGCCTAGGCTGACCTGAAATTTACTGTGTAGTCTCAGGCTGGCCTCAAACTCAAGCAATCCTCCTACCTCTGCCTCCAAAGTCCTGGGATTAAAGGCATGAGCCTCCACAGCTGGCAAAATAGTTTGCTTTTCTCCCCTAAACCCAGCTTCCTCAGCCAGGGCCCAGCATGGGGACAGGCAGTACATTCAGGGACTTGGAGCTGGGGCAGGGGAGTGACTCAGTGGTTAAATTCACCCAGCGCACAATGCAAAACCAGATGTGAAGTGTCTGTAATTCCCATGAGCCTATAGCAATGGGTGGTGGGCCCAGGAGAACCCAGAAAGGGGGGGGGGGAGAGAAGAGGAAAGAGAGAGACTTCCTCAAGAAGGTGAATGGAGAGGCTGTCCTGGGGTGTTTCTCCTCTGACCTTCATCACATGCTTGCCATGCCACATGCGTGTTCAAATGATGGAAATAGAAATAATGAAAGGGACTGATGAGGCAGTTTGAGCAGGCTGAGTGAGCCATTAAGGGATAGTGCTACTTTCTGTAGGCCTAAATGTCAAGAGGGAGGACCGGTTAGCGGTGCCAACAGGAGCTAGGCCTTAGGGAGGGAGGGGTCACGTGTCAGGAGCTGGGGCTCTAGGCCTGCCGTCCTGTAGGAAGAAAGCGGAACCGATGTTCCCACCCTCTGCTGTTCTCCTTAACAACCCTAACCGTAAGCCAGACAGTGGGAGAGAGTGAGCCATAAGGGTCAGAAAGAC
This sequence comes from Zapus hudsonius, assembly GCA_004024765.1. Classification (NCBI taxonomy): domain Eukaryota; kingdom Metazoa; phylum Chordata; class Mammalia; order Rodentia; family Dipodidae; genus Zapus; species Zapus hudsonius. The sequence goes on along the minus strand of PVHP010045050.1, from coordinate 10,076 downwards.
AGAACAGAGCTGCAAGGGCCAATGGAAGGAAAGTGAGCTATGAAGCCTGAAGCTGAGCAGGCTTTTCACGGGGTAAGTGAAGGACTATTGGGGCTGGGATGTGGCCCAGTTGGTAGCATGCTTGCCTAGCATGGGTGAGGTTCTGTGTTCAGTTCCCCAGCACTATATAAGCTGGGTGTGGTGGGGATATGTCTGTAATCCCAGCATTTGGGAAGTGGGGCAGTAGGATCAGAAGGTCAAGGTCATCCTTAGCTACAAAGTTTGAGGCCAGCCTAGGCTACTTGAGACCCTACCTCCAAAAAAAAAAAGGAGTGGGAAGTATTAGGGTTACTACTCTGCAGCTCAAATCTCCACAAATGATGGTTTCACCTGTGTTATTTTGTACTAGTAGTTGCTTTTTAAAAGTATTTATTTATTTGAGAGAAAAGAGGAGAGAGAATATGGGTGTGTCAGGGTCTCTTTTATAAAGGAATTCCAGGCACACAAAAACATACGCCAGGCATGATGGAGCATGACTTTAATCCCAGCATGGGGTAGGAGGATCTCTGAGTGTGTGAGGCCACCCTGAGGTTACATAGTGAATTCCAAGTCAGCCTGGGCTAGAATGAGACCCTGCCTCAGAAAACCAAAGTTAAAAGAAAAAAAATGCATGCATACACACCACTCACCAAACAAAATGGTAAATTATACACAATATGTTTTATTTATTTTGCCCTGTTGATTTGTATGCTTGAGGCTGGTCTGAGAAAGGGCCGTGGGCTCTCGCACCATAATCTCCTGGTGGGGCTTGAGAGAGGAAGTGTATAACCTAGAGCTGAGGGTCTTGCTTGTGTTGCAGTGATTGGCCTCTTAGAGCTATTTCACAGGTCTCACCTCCCTTCCTAACCCATCACATCACCTGCTGGTCCTGTTTTCCTGTCACAGTTCCTTCCTGCTTGTTTCAGGTTGTAAATCAAATTCCCGGAAGGGGTTTTCGGCAGATGAGCTGAAAAGTTCCGAAGACGAGTCTCACGCAGATGGACTCAAAATGGATATCATCCCCATGATTATTGCCAATAAGTATGGGGCCAGGTCAGAGAGGCAGTGGGTTGGCAATCTTGAAAGGGGAACAAAACCCCCTCTGCAAGTCACAGGCTCCAGGAAAGGAGCAGACTCGTCTTCTAAACCCACCCCAGGGGAGAAGCGCTATATATGTGCTGAGTGTGGGAAGGCCTTTAGTAATAGCTCAAACCTTACTAAACACCGCAGAACACACACTGGGGAGAAGCCTTATGTGTGTACCAAATGTGGGAAGGCTTTCAGCCACAGCTCCAACCTCACCCTTCATTACAGAACACACTTGGTGGACCGGCCCTATGACTGTAAGTGTGGGAAAGCCTTCGGGCAGAGCTCCGACCTCCTTAAGCATCAAAGGATGCACGCAGAAGAGGCTCCCTATCAGTGTAAGGACTGTGGGAAAGCCTTCAGTGGAAAAGGTAGCCTCATTCGACACTATCGAATCCATACGGGGGAGAAGCCCTATCAGTGTAATGAGTGTGGAAAGAGCTTTAGTCAGCACGCAGGTCTCAGTTCCCATCAGCGCCTGCACACAGGGGAGAAGCCCTATAAGTGTAAGGAGTGTGGGAAAGCCTTCAACCACAGCTCCAATTTTAACAAGCATCACAGAATCCATACCGGGGAAAAGCCCTATTGGTGTAATCACTGTGGGAAAACCTTCTGTAGTAAGTCGAATCTTTCCAAACATCAGAGAGTCCACACTGGAGAGGGAGAAGTACCCTAAGGGGTAAGTGCCCTTAGTTGTGTTGTTTTTTTAAACAGTAGAATGTGAATGCTAGGGAGAAGCCCTGTAGCGCAATAACAAGTCTGCTGGTAGATTTTGCTCCACTCATTGTCAAGGAATGCCATGGAGGGAGAGCTCCACAGTGGCATGGTAGGCAGCTGGTCTGCAGAGTGGCTGTGGACTCCACACTGGTCATCTGCCCAGCAGAGGGTCCCCTCCCCACATTGCAGGCCTCCATGAGTGAGTGTGATCTTGTCTTCTGTAGTTCAAATGAGTGTATTCATATAGCTGAGGAAGGAACATTGCCATTGTTTGTGTAACATGTATTCCACTTGTAGTTTGTAAGAGTTGGGCCACTGTGAACACTGGCTCAGAATAAACCGTAGCATTGTGTAACACCCCAGGAGTGTTGTGATGAATGACATGCTGGTTACTGAGCACAACCCTGCTGGCCAGGTGTGGCTGCACACTCTGTACTCCCAGCACTTGGGAGATGGAGGCTAGACCCTGTCTCAGAAAGAAGGAAAGAACCTTTCCTGCTGGCCTGGTGCTTATGGGTGTGCGTCGTGAGAGAGAGCTGTGGCCAGGTGTGGGTAGTGGCCTCAGATTGGTCTGTTGGGCTTTCCCTGCACACTGAGTGCACACGTGCTTGTTCTTGGGGTCACTGCCAGCCTCCTGTGCACTTTGTTGTGTCCAGCCTGGCCATCCTAAATTGTGACATGTTCCTGATTTTCTAGAAGGCATACCCAGCACAGTTCCCTGAAGTTCTCCCTGGTAAAGTCTGCAGTCTGCCCACTTTCTTACTATCTCCTGTTCCCTAGAAACCCAACTACTTCTGCCACTTGCTCATCACATGTGACAGTTTACCTCTGACCAGTAGTCACCGACTGCTGACCCTGACAGGAATAGGGAAAAACCAGAAGGGTTCCTAGTGAGGACCAGACTTGAGCTCTGGAAACTATATGTGCTCTCTTGCCATGAGATCAGGCCTCAGGCGGTAAGTCATCTTGCACCAGCCAAATAGGTGGGGTGCTTCACTGCAAAAGAAAGCAAATTTTCTTGCCTGTGCAGGAACTTCGGAAAACTTATCCACCATAAACCTAGTGTACTGACTGGTAACCTGTCCTGTTGAAATTTCCCAGTGTTAAAGACCCAAGAGGCTTCAGTCATCAGGTGGTGACTGGTTCCCATCATGGTTGTGTCTGCCTTACCAAACAGTCCTCACTGTGAATGAGTTCGTCCTTCCCCCTGGGAAAGAGCCCAGCATTTGGTTGTCAGGGGTCAGTCAAGCACTGTTGATGAGTTGAAGCATCTTTCCCTCCTTCCCTCCCTGTCAATCATCACTCCTGGGCAAAAAGCTAATCATTCCTTTTCATGTAACCAGTTGCTACAGACTTAAGACCACAGGTTTTAACTTTACAGTAGGTCTCACTGAGCGCCAACCTAGGTGACCACAGAGGTATGGGCCTTCTGCGGACACTCTTGGGGACAAGGTTTCCCTGTTCTCCAGTGTCAAGAGGCCACCCACACTATTTGTCTTCAGAGCCAGCATATGTGACCTACTGGGGTCACATTTAACTTCTGATTCTCTTCTGTGCCCCCCCCCCATTCTTCCTCTTAAGAATGATTTTTACATTGGACCACCCAGTCTCCCTACCTTGAGGTCTACTTGTTGACACCTTATTCAGAAGAGGTGGAATGGGGAGTTAGACGTTTCCTCCCAATTGAAACATTCTCTCCTGAAGGGAAACTCCTGAGACTTGAATCACAAGACCTCTCCCCAAGCAGCAATCGCCTAGGAGAGGAGACCCTCCCAACGCAGGAGCTTCAGGAAGCAGCTTTCAGGAGTGGTCACCCGGGCTTTTTGGTGAAGCCTTTGCGACACCATATTCCTCTAGCCCCTCCCCTGTGCTGCTGCAAATAACCATCATCCACTGATAGACGTCACCTTCTTGCTGGGACAAAGCAGGTGTGGGGGAGTTATTTGGCTTATAGGCGCAAGGGGAAGCTCCATGATGGCTGGGGAAGACATGACACGAACAAGGGCTGGACCTCGCCTCTGCCAGAGCAGGTGGCAAGGGCGGGGCAGCTGGCCCTAACTACACACCTCCATCCAGCAAGGCTCCACCTCCCAAACTACTCTGGATCCTTCTGCCTCTGCTTCCCAAGTGCTGGGGTTACAGGCATGTGGGGCCTTATAGACCCCCGCTGTCTATTCCTTGCCGTGTGGTGTGTGTTATGTAGGTGTGTAAGGTGGATTCACCAGTGCCTCTTGACATTGCAAACACCAGACTCTTGCACACTTTGTGCATCCAGTTTATATGGATAGCTGGGGAATTAAACCCCAAATTGAAACGAGACTGGAGGTCATCCTTGACTTTATGAATATCCAAGCTGTGTTTGAAGTTTCTCACTCGAACCCAAGTTGGTAGTGCTCACTGGGCCTCATGCCTGACCCACGGGAGGAAACAGCTGCGGGTCGCACGCTTGGGAGGGGGTCTGAGAACCCGCGGGGGACCTCGCTCGGCCGGGTGGGCCTGGCCGGAAGCGGGCCGCCTCCCAGCCACTGCGCAGGCGCTCAGGGTCGACGTTCCGCTCCGGCGGGGACCGGAAGCGGCGTGGTCCTGTGACGTCACGGGCCTGCGCCTCCCCCGTCCCGCAGAGCTGGGGTTTGGGGGGCCGGACAAGCACCCCACGCCCAGCCCGGAGAGTTAGGTCAGCGGCTTGAGCCGTCTTCCCTCCTTGATGAAGGACCTCTTGCAGCTGACGGCTTTCCCCACTGTGGTGTGGCAACGTTTTTTCTTAATTTTTTAATATTTCGTTTAGCCGGGCGTGGTGGCGCACTCCTTTAATCCCAGCACTCGGGAGGCAGAGGCAGGAGGATCGCCGTGAGTTCGAGGCCACCCTAAGACTCCAGTGAATTCCAGGTCAGCCAGGGCTAGAGTGAGACCCTACCTCGAAAAACCAAATATATATTTCGTTTATTTGCAGAGAGAGAATGGGCGCCCCAGGGCTTCCAGCCACTGCTAAGATGCGTGCGCCCCTTTGTGCATCTGGCTTTGCGTGGGTCCTGGGGAATCGAACCCGGGTGTGGGGTTTTGCGGGTGAGCGCCTTAACCGCTGGGCCATCTCTCCAGCCCCGTTATTATTTCGATGTTGCCTCTTCAACCCGAGGCCATACATATCCACACTACTTTTTGTTTGTACCAGAGGCAGTGATGACGTGGTAGGTAGGGTAGAAGCTGGTGTGCACAGTGCACTGAAAAGGTACCGCTCCTCTCAGAGGCCAGCAGGAGTTTGTTAGGTGCAGCACGGGAGGATTTATGAGCTACTCATTCTGTGGGAGGCACTTCAGACCAGCCACCAACACTGGACCGGGGCTGCTGGGTATGGATTCTGAATGACAACATTCTGTGTGACAACATGAGGGGACAGACAACTTCACGTTGGTGACAAAATTTAGAGGGTAACTTTTGGGTTCTGTTTAAGCTGTGTTTCAGTTGAAGTAAATGTCACCCTGCACGCACCGCGCACGCACGCGCCTGCGCACACTGGACCTCCCCTCTGAAGAGCTGGGAGAATCCCAGGCAGTTCCCAGCCAGGAGCCATGCAGCTCGTCCAAGCCTCCGCCCTCCTCGGGTCTGAGGATAGCACGCTGTCCATCCTCAGATGCTGAAGTCAGCATCGGAGAGGGCCAGCTGCTGGGGCCAGATGTCAGAGGTGACAGAGGTAGTACAAGTAGGCTGAATGAGCTCCTTCAAAACATCCTTAGAAACTAGAGGTTGAAACCAAATGTTTTAAAATTTTATTTGCACATGGTCTCTTGCTGCTAATAAATGCCAATTTAGCTTTATGTGGGTGGCTGGAGAATTGAACCCAGACCAGCAGGCTTTGCAAGCAGGTACCTTTACTGCTGAGCAATCTTCCTCAATCCCTCAAATCACTTGTTTTTTGAGGTAGGGTTTCGCTCTAGCTAGGGCTGACCTGGAATTCACTCTGTAGTCTCAGACTTGCCTCGACCTCATGGTGATCTCCTACCTCTGCCTCCCAAGTGCTGGGATTAAAGGTGTGGCCACCACACCCAGCTCAAATCACTTTCTACCACAGGAATGGGAAGAGGAAGTGAGAACAGGAATCAGGCCTGTGTTAAATGCTTCTGCTCTGTCACCTCAGACACTCACTGCCCACATTTCCCAGTCAGTCCCACCAGGGAGGAGTGGCCTGCCTAGTCTTACCAGACTACTTGGGGACATGTCCTTGCTGCTCCATGAGCCCAGGGTTTAGGGGTTCCCCCTCTTCAATAAAATAAACCCTTCATCACCAAGTTTCCCTAATTCATAGAATCATGAACTAAAATAGCATGTCCCTTGTCCAGTCTTAAAACTGGGTTGGGGTCAATGGCTTGGAATGCAGCCTCTACTCCCCTTCCTATCCCTTAGGAAGACCCAGAACATTCTTCCCACTGCCTTCTGGGCTCACTATAGATCCCAACTCTGCTTCCATCCCCACCTTGGAAAGAAAGGCTTCTCTGGTGTGAGGAAGAGTTTAGTGCAAACCCCCCTCCTAGAGAGGTGACTAGTCCCCAAGTTTCCTTCTGTTCCCAGTGCTTAATCTGCTACTTGCCTCCCTTTGTAAAGGTTGGCGCCATTCCCAGGAAATTCATTTATGTTGCTGCTCACTGTGCCAGGATGATTTCCCCCAAAGCACCCCCTCTCTGAAGAAATGAAAGGGCTGAGGCACAAGGGACATGTCCCAAGTGGTCTGTACTTAAAAGGCAAGTGCTCGTTCACGTAGACTCTCTGATACTTAATTCAGCAGAAACTGCGAGAGAACTTTTGCTCACAGCCATGACATTCAAAGGCCTCTCTCCAGTGTGAATCCTCTGGTGGCGCACAAGAGCTGAGCTGTACCTGAAGGCTTTCCCACATTCGCTACATTCATAGGGGTTCTCCCCTGTGTGGATCCTCTGATGCTGAATAAGGCCTGAACTGTAGGTAAACTTCCCGCCACACTCCACACACTCGTAGGGCTTCTCTCCAGTGTGGATCCTCTGGTGCTGGTAGAGGTGTGAGCTCTGGCTGAAGGCCTTTCCACATTCATTACATTCGTAGGGCTTCTCTCCAGTGTGGATTCTCTGATGATGAATAAGGGTGGAGCTCCTACTAAAGGCCTTCCCACACTCATTACAAGCATAGGGTTTCTCTCCAGTGTGGATTCGCTGGTGATGAGTGAGCGTGGAACTCCAGCTGAAGGTCTTTCCACATTCGGTACATTCGTAAGGTTTCTCCCCAGTGTGGATCCGTCGATGGAGAATGAGAGCTGAACTGCAGCTGAAGGTTTTCCCACAATCGTTACATTCATAGGGCTTCTCTCCAGTGTGGATCCTCTGATGCTGAATAAGGTGTGAGCTCTGGCTGAAGGCCTTTCCACATTCACTACATTCATAGGGCTTCTCCCCGGTGTGGATTCTCTGATGCTGTATAAGGTCTGAAGTTCGATTAAAGCTCTTGCTACATTCATCACATTTATGGGGTCTGTCCCCCATAGGAAGTCTCTGAGGTGAAGTCAGATTGGAACTCCTCCCAAAGTCATTACACGTCTCATTTCTTCCCACCATGTGGGTGAGCTTTTCCTCAACAGATACTCGACCAAACGCTTGCATTTTCCTATTCAGTCTTTCTCCAGGGGGGTTCCCTAGCTGCCTCTTGAGCCTGACTTCTTGTTCAAAGGCTTCTTCAAGCTCAAGACCCTGAGAAATATCCTTCTGGAATCTTTGCAGTATCATCTCCCGTGATCCTGTATCATCAGAAATTACTGGATCATTTTCAGTTTTGGATTCACCATCTGGCATAATAAAAATGCAAAGTCACAAGTTACTTGTGGGAAAAAAAGTCTGAGGGCAAGATAATCACATGGCTGACATTTCCAGTGCTAAATACCTCCCAGAGGCCTCAAAAGAGACTTCCATCTTGTCTTTGCACCTAAGGCAAAGGGACCAGGGAATGACGAGGTAGAAAACAGTCAGGGAGAAAGGGATGGACACAGGGAATGTTGAGGATGTACAGAGGCGGGGGGATGGACCCAGTGCAGAGTGCAAAACTACATGAAGAAGGTCATGTCCTTAATAAAGTGGTCAAGTCCTCAGAAAGGTAAGGGGCTGCAGACAGAACTGGGGAGTCTGTGACAAGGAGAGAAGGTGATGCTGATGCAGAAGTGTGACAGGGAGAGCTGGGTACAGTGGTACATGTTGTGACCTCATCACTCAGGAGGCTAACGTAGGAGGATCGGGAGTTTGAGGCTGGCATGGGCTATGTAGTGAGAGACCGTCTCAAAAAGAAAAAAAAAGCAGCAAATATGAGGAACGTAACAGACAGCTGAAGAAAAAAGGAGAAGAGATGACAAGCAGCACCAAAGGAAGGAGGAATGGGGCCCCCGGGAGAGAACCATCTGGTTTGTAGTCCCACCACACATGCCGCAGACACAGGTGCAAGAGTGTCCAGATGTGGGTTCCAGGCCTCAAGTGCTGTGCCGGGTAAGACAGCTCCATATCATATGTTCCCAGCACTTAGGAGGCCAAGGTAGGAGGATCTCTGTGAGTTCAAGGCCAGCCTGGGACTACTGAGTTCCAGGTCAGTCTGGACTAGAGTGAGACCTTACCTTTGAAAAAAAGAGAGAGAGATCATATGTTATTTTTCAAAAACTATTTGAGAGAGCGCCAGGGCCTCTTGCATCTGCAAAAGAACTCCAGATGCAGGCGCCATTCTGTGCATCTTGCTTTGTGTGTGTGCATGGCTGGGGAACTGAACCTGGTTGGTCAGGATTTGCAAGCAAGCACCTTTAATTGCTGAGCCAGCTCTCCAGCCCCATCTTGTATTTTTTTGAGAAAGGGTCTCTTATCATACATCTTGCCACCAGGGCCTGGGGAACCTCCTGTGTCTGCTCCCCAGGGCTGGGGTTAGAGGTGAACACCCACTCCCGACTTTCCTGTGGGTGTTGGGGAATCCCAGCTCAGGTGCTCTTTGCAACAAGCACTTTCCCCAAGGAGCTCTCTCCCCAGTCCTAGCTTGTTGATAGTTTTAAAAGTAGACTGGGGCTGGGTGTGGTGGCGCCACCACCCTGCCTACCTCTTCTCACCTCAGCTGAACTCCAAAGGCTCATGGGGCTGCTTCCCTAACTCCCGCTGTCCCCCATGTCCCCACATGCAGCAGGGCATGTGAGTTGATAGTGATTCTCAGGTGGAATCCCTGAATGGATTCTAAGCATTTGATATTTAACCTTAGAATCTCTTCAGACAAAACCATACAAGGAAACTCAGTCTACAAGGACAAGAGTGGAGCAGCTCGGATGGAGTGATCTCTGCCTGCTGAAGGGCTCAGTGGAGCCCACATACTTCTGCAAGGTTGTCTGGCTCCAGTTTGCCTTTCTCAGGGTTGTCTTGGACAGGAAGTCCCACACTCTCACCTCTAACACAGCTATCAGCTAATGAAAGCACAAAGCAGGCTCCCAGCCAAAGCAAGCTGGGTTTCAAAATGTTGAGACATTTCCCACCTGGAAGACTACGGTTCCCATCCCCACCCGCTGGCAAGTGGCCTGGCATGTGAATTTGCTATCTGAGAGACAAACGTTCCTGGCCTGCCAAGGAGACTTTAAATAGATGCAGAGTTGAAAGGAAGCTTGTCCATTATTTAGTCCAGCTCCCACTGCAGCCAAAAAAGGGAACAAATAAACAACCACAAGACCAGGGTTCAAGCTCTGCAGCTCGCCCGCTCTACAACCATGCACAAAGACCTGAGGATGGGTGGGGGAGGAGGCAAGGTCTCATTGAGCCCTAAGCTGGCCTTGAACTCACTAAGTAACCAAAGTTACTGATCCTCCTGTCTAACCCGAGTTCTGGGATTACATAAATGCAAACACCATGCCCAGCTGGCATTTGAGAGTTGTTTCATTTTTTGTTTTTTTCGAGGTAGGGTCTCACTCTAGCCCAAGCTGACCTGGAGTTCACTATGTAGTCTCAGGCTGGCCTTGAACACACATGGATCCTCCTACCTCAGCCTCCAAAGTGACTGGATGAAAGTTGTGCACCACCACACTGGGCTCTTCTTTTTTGTTTTTTCAAGGTAAGGTCTCACTCTGTAGCCCAGATTGGCCTCAAACTCAACAGTGATCCTCCTACCTCAGCCTCCACACCTGACATATTTAAGATATCTGACCTCACTTTCTTCAACAAAATGAGGATAAGGAGCCAGGCATGTTAGTGCACGCCTTTAATCCCAGCATTTGGGAGACAGAGGTAGGA
>PVHP010045049.1:0-13845 GCA_004024765.1 Zapus hudsonius | reverse complement strand
GCGGACCGCGAGGACCCCAGGGCGCCTCTGTGCCCCACGCCTCCCAACACGCACTTGTAGTGAGCCACACTTCCGGCCCGTCCATCGCACTTCCGGCACACGGCGCCGCACGTGCTCATGGGATTTGTAGTTTCTCCGCCCAGTTCTGAGGTCTGGTTGTGGATCTGGCATTTCCTGGAATTCTTATGGGATTTTCTTTTTTATAAAAATTTTTTATTTATTCATTTTCAAGCAGAGATACAGAGAGAGAGAGAAGAGAGAGAATGGGTGCACCAGGGCCTCTTGCCACTGCAAATGAACTCCAAATGCACATGCCACTTTGTACATCTGCTTTTATGTGGATACTGGGGAATTGAACCCAGGCCAGAAGGCTTGACAAGCAAGTACCTTTAACCACTGAGCCATCTCTCCAGCCTAGGATGGTTCATCTTGTCAGCTTGATTGGATTGAGCAAAGTTTAGGAGATTAGTGAAATTGCACCCTGGATAGATCTTGAGGGCATTTCCATATATGACTAGGTCTGAGAACTTTGATCAATGGCTTAATCAATTGCTAGATTCCAAATCAGAATAGACTACTGGGTGACCAGACTGTGGAAGTCAGGCTTAGTAAGAGAAAGTGGGTCACTGAGGGCTCTTACTGAAGGCCATCTTTGCTGTAACCCCTTCCTGTTCCTGTTCCATTCAGTTTCCTGTCCACCATGAGTTATTCTACCGTGCACTCCCACCATGTAAAATGGAAGTCTCTGAAACCATGAACAAAATAAATTTTTCTTTACTTAAATTGTTTCCGTCATGTATTTTGTCACAATGAAAATAAAACAGGGGCTGGCGAGATGGCTCAGTGGTTAAGTAGCTTGCCTGCAAAGCCCAGCGACCCAGTACCCACATAAAGCAGGATGCACAAAGTGGCACATGAACTTGGAGTTCCTTTGCAGTGGCTAGGGGGATACTGTGTTCTCTCTCTCTCTCTCTCTCTCTCTCTCTCTCTCTCTCTCTCTCTCTCTCTCTCTCTCTCTCTCTTTCGGCCACCCTGAAACTACACAGTAAATTCTAGATCAGCCTGGACTAGAGCAAGACCCTATCTCCAAAAACCAAAAGAAAAAGCACTACATATTTTATCTTTGGAATGTTCTATGTTTCTACATCTATATGAATACATGAAGTCATTTCTTGGGGCTGGGGAGATGGTTCATTCAGAAAAATATTGCTGTGCAAACATAAGGAGCTGAGTTTGGGTCCCCAACATCCACATGCATGGTGGGGCACCCATTGTAATCCCAGTACTCGGGAGGTAGGGACAGGGGATCCCCAGGGGAAGCTGGGTGGTCAGAGCAAGCAAATTGGAGAGCTGTGGGTTCACAGTGAGAGACATAATCTCAACGAATTAACGTGCAAAGCAACCAAGGAAGACACTATACCAAACCTCTGGCCTCCTCACACATCTGCGCCCACACACCTGCACACACACGCACACACACACATACATACACATGCATGCTCACACACATGCACGAGTTCAAATACTGTATTTGTTTTGAGGCATTACATAATATGAAATAGTTATAAATCAATCTTAAATTTTTTTCATTATATATGACACCCGACACAAGCTTTTTGCACAAAAGACTGGCTTTATTGAAAGAAAACTTACATAAATTATTCATAGTCTATTATGCAAAGTTTATCCATCCCCACTTTCCACATATAGTTTCCCTTGAACTATATAAAACTCATAACCTTGGGTGTGAAATGAAATTCCAAAATCCTTTGCTTAATACAGTAATCTGAAATATTAAGTGTTAAGAAGCAAAAGAATTGTTTAAGGTTTAATTAAAGTGAATTGTGATTTTCCAACTCTTCATTTTTTTTTTTTTTGTAGGTAATCATATGATGTGTGTGTGTGCTCGTGTTTTGGTGTCCTGTGGAAAACACAGGGAAACCTTGGCGTGTTTGTCTTCTTTCATTTTCTTTCTTTTCTTTTTTCCCAAAGGAGGGTCTCCCTCTAGCCCAGGCTGACCTGGATTCACTAATGGAATTTAAAACTTCTTTAGAGCTGGTGTGGTGGCACATGTCTTTAATCCCAGCACTTGGGAAGCAGAGGTAGGAGGATCACCATAGGTTCAAAGCCACCCTGAGACTACATAGTGAATTCCAGGTCAGCCTGGGCTAGAGAGACCCTACCTCAATAAACCAAAAATAAAAGCTAACTAAGCATATCTTCAAAACAAGTAGCTCCACCCTGTTTATTTTAGTCTAAAAAAAGGTATAGAGCTGGAGAGATGGCTCAGTGGTTAATATTTGCCTGCAAAGCCTAATGACTCAGGTTCCATTCCCCAGTACCCATGTAAGCCAGATGTTCAATGTGGCACATGCATCTGGAATTCGTTTGCAGTGGCTACAGGGTCTGGCACGCCTATGTTATCTCTCTCTCTCTCTCTCTCTCTCTCTCTCTCTCTCTCTCTCTCTCTCTCTCTCTCTTCCCCCTCTCTGTATCCATCTCTCTGCTGACAAATAAGTAAAGATATAAAAAGAGAAAATTAGGGCCAGTTTCAGTGGTTGGAGCCTTTAATCCCAGCACTCAGGAGGCAGAGGTAGGAGGATGGCTGTGAGTTCAAGGCCAGCCTGGTATTACAGATTGAGTTCCAGGTCAGCCTGAGCTAGAGTGAGATCCTATCTCGAAAAATAAAAAAATAAAAAGTTTAAAAAAGGAAAGAAAGAAAATTGGTGCAATTTCATCAAGTCATTTGACAGGATGTAAGAGCGTAATAACAGAGCCCTGTCACGAATCCCACTTTTGCCAATAAAAAATACAATCACCAGGGATCCCAACCACAGCATCGTTACTATAGGCAGAAGTCTCACCAGGGGCTGGAGAGATGGCTCGGTGGTTAAGACCCTTGCCTGCAAAACCTAACAACCTGAGTTTGATTTCCCAGTGCTCACCTAAAGCTAGATGCACAAAGTGGTGCATGCATCTGGAGTTTGTTTACAGCAGCTAGAGGCCCTAGTACAACCATTCTCTCTCTCTCTCTCTCTCTCTCTCTCTCTCTCTCTCTCTCTCTCTCTCTCTTTCTCTCTCTCTCCATCTGTCTCTCTCTCTGCTTGCAAACAAATAAAAATATTTTTAAGAAGAAGAAAAGAGAGGAGGAGGAGGAGGGGGGAGGAGGAGAAGAAAAGTCACCTCTGTCACCTTGAGTCCTGAGACTTTGTTCTGAGGCAGGTTCCAGGGCCTCTAGGTGGTCACTCAGGGCTCAATGGCTACCCATCTAGACCTTTCAAAAGGTCCCATGACCAGCCAGGCCCACATTGGCAGCTAGTGTTATCCACACAGGCAGACATACCTGCCCTTCTTTCCACCCTTCAAAGCCCAAACCATGCCTCCAAGTCTCTCCTGAGAGCCAAGCTCTAGTTAAAACATACTTGCCTGGGCTGGCGAGATGGCTCAATGGTTAAGATATTTGCCTGCAAAGCCTAAGGACCCAATTCTAAAGCCTAAGGAGTTCAATTCTCCAGTACCCACGTGAAATCAGTTGCACAGGGGGGCATATGCGTCTGGAGTTTGCAGTGGCCAGAGGCCCTGGCATGCCCATTCTCTATCTGCCTCTTTCTCTCTCTCAAATAAATAAATAAAATATTTTTTAAAACATACTTACCAAAATATATTTAAAATGTGGAAATAGCAATTTGTAGAAGCCCAAGGAATATTATTATCAATAAAAGGAACAATCTACTAAAGCATTTTCAAAGTAATTAAAATTTTCTTTTTCAATATAAAAACAGCAATAAAAACGCTGCTAAAGTCCTTGATTCTTGAAAACAGTGCATTCAAATTCAGAACTTGGTCTTTAAGTTGCAATTTTTAAAAATAATGTCTTTTCTCAAATATTAAGTGTTCATTATTTGGAAACAAGTACATTCAAATGAAACCTGTTAATATCAATATATAAATTAATTCATCAATTCTCAAGCCCATGAAGGGAGGTCCTCATATGTTTGAAATTTGGAAATTAGTCTTAATACCTATAAAAATGGTTTCTAGACTTTATCCCTAAGCACAAGTCATAATTCTTATATAATGGAACTCATACATAAAGACGTTAGAGTCCCACAGGATAAGATGTGGTCTTTTGATGGATGATATCAAAGTTGAAGGCTGAAAGATACCTTGGTGGTATAACTGGGAACTGCTTCTGCAACAAAAGAAAATACATTAGCTATTCATTCATTCATTCACTCATTCATGCTTTTGTTTTTACAAGGTAGGGTCTCACTCCAGCCCAGGCTGGCCTTGAACTCACAGTGATCTGTCTACCTCTGCCTCCCAAGTGCTCATGCCCACTCCATTGATTCTTGCTATGAAATAAACCTCATTCAGTGGCCTGCTAGGTAAACCTCTCAGCCTTGCTTAGCCCACTGGTTAGCGTCCCAGTCTCTCCTTCCCAGCCAAGTTTTATCCAAAGATGGCCTACCGATGGTTCTCAAAGAGTGGGCCTCAGACTGAAGGCCACCAGATTTTCAGGCTTTGCAAGCAAGTGCCTTCAACTGCGGAGCCATCTCTCCAGCCCCCGGGTGTTTTTCAGCCCCTCTGGTGATGTATCAAGTACTTAAGTGTGCTTGGAGCAATCTCAGCTGTTAAGGAAATGCATCGTTTGGGTTGTTTTTTGTTGTAGTGGTGGTGGTGGTGGTTGTTGTGGTGGTGATGGTTTGTGGTGGTGGTTTGTTTTGGAGGGACAATAAATATTAACAAAGAAACCTGAATCCTAGTCAGTAACTTTTTGCTTTTGTTGTTTTCCAGGTAGGGTCTCGCTCTAGCCCAAGCTGACCTGGAATTCACTATATAGTCCCAGGCTGGCCTTGAACTCACAATTAATCCTCCCACCTCTGCCTCCCGAGTGCTGGGATTTAAGGTGTGCACCACCTTTGTGTTACTCATTTGTGTCAATATATATGTTGAATAAGCGAGTGGAATTTATATATTCATTTATGTAACTTGAAGCATGAGGAACTCACCTCTTTCTTTAAGATCTTCAATATAGGCTCTCATGAACTCTTTATCAAAATGTTGACGGTCTTGTTCACTTTCTAGTATTTCATCGCCATCTTCGCTTTGGGTCTTCTCAATAGGGTTGTCCATCAGGCTTATGAATCTGTGGAAGAAAGTACGGAAAAGAACACATGTTCACCTGCAAAATTCCTCACATACAAAGCCAACCTGTTAAGCCAGGCATGGTGGCTCCCTCTCAGAAGCTCAGGAGGCAGAGGTAGGAGGACCACTGTGGATTTGAGGCCAGCCTGGGCTACAGAGTGAGTTCCAGGCCAGCCAGGGCGAGAGTGAGACTCTACCTGGAAAAATCAAAGGCAAGCTGCTAACCTACTAAATCCTAAATTCTTGCTTCTCTTTGAGGGTCCGTCACACAATATTAATGTCACCAGTGGAATTCCACTGGAGAGGATTCCTTGAACCATGGCTGGTTTGTCTGGGTCAATCAAGATGTGAGGGTTGAGTGACCAATCAGCAGCCCCAGCTTCTGGTTCCTCCTGCCTTCCATCAGCAAATAGCGTTCATAGCACCAGAAATCCTCTGAGCTCTGTAGAAACTGGAGTCAGGTTCTCAGGAGTCCATGAACCGTGTAATCTGGTTCCTGACAGGCTGCTGGCTCTCCCCAGTGTCTGTCTGTACTCACTTTAGAGGCGTGGAGGAATCACACAGGGCTGTTGGGAGTTCCACCAAATGGTCCCCACTGACCACCAGCAAGGTGAGCTTCTTGAGGTTAAGCAGAGCTTGAGGAAGATAGGTCAGCTTGTTTTTATACAAGAGGAAGCTCTGAAGTTCTTCCAGCCTACAGGGGAGCAGAGAGGATCAGAAGAAGCTTTCCTTCACAGTGACCTACAAGTACATCCATCCCAGTGGGGAACACCTGCTGATGTGTGTGTGAGTGTGTGTGTGTGTGTGTGTGTGTGTGTGTGTGTGTGTGTGTGTGTGTATGTGTGTTTATAAATAAATAAAAAGTTGGGTCAAGTGACATGATTTGTTTTTACTGACTTAAATCACCCATTAAAAGATTCAGCTATTGGGCTGGAGAGATGGGTCAGTGGTTAAAGGCTCTTGCTTGCAAAGCCTGGCAGTCTGAGTTCAATTCTCCAGTACCCATGTAAAGCCAGATGCACAAAGTAACATATGTGCCTGCAGTTTGTTTGCAGAGGCAAGAGGCCCTGATGTGCCCAGTACCCATTCTCTCTCTCTCTCTGTATTCACAAATAAATAAAATTTTAAAATAAATTTATGAAAACAATTCAGCTATGGTAGCAGTACAAGCAAATTATACAATACACAATAGGTCAGGTGGTGGTTTGAATGTGAAATGTCCCCCCTGGCCTCATGTGTTTGTGATTAAGCCTTATGTCCAATCTCCAGCCTGTGGGGCCTTTGGGAGGTGGAGCCTTGCTGGAGCAGGTGTGTCACTGGGGGAAGACCGCTGCCTCCTGAGTGGTGGGATAAGCCTGGGCCATTCTTGTTTTGAGCCAGAGTTTTTTACTGGTCCTGGAACTTGAAGTCTCTGTTCCCCTACGGGACTGGGTTTAAGGGTGCATGTGGCCATGCCCAGCAGTTTTTAT
The DNA here is from genome assembly GCA_004024765.1 of Zapus hudsonius. Lineage (NCBI taxonomy): Eukaryota > Metazoa > Chordata > Mammalia > Rodentia > Dipodidae > Zapus > Zapus hudsonius. Next base: position 7,228 of record PVHP010045049.1, on the reverse strand, counting down.
GTGGGTCCTGGGGATTTGAGCTTAGATGGTCTCAAGCCCCCTCAGACCCTCATGCTTGCATAGGAAACACAATCACTGAGCCATCTCTCCACCCCTATTCACCCTTCTTTATAAGTAAGGTTATAGATTCCAGGAGGTCATAAATTTCACTTCATTTACTGCCTTTCCAGACCTGCCACATAAATGCCTAAAAATCCTAGGGGTGTGGATGAATCAATCACTCAAGCTTACATGTTGCAGTGTAATTATTATTTTTAAACATGAAAAAGCTGCACAGCTATAATTTGAAACAACTACACATACAAAAAGATTATATTTGCCGGGCGTGGTGGCGCATGCCTTTAATCCCAGCACTTGGGAGGCAGAGGTAGGAGGATCACCATGAGTTCAAGGCCACCCTGAGACTACAGAGTGAATTCCAGGTCAGCCTGGGCTAGAGTGAGACCCTAACACGAAAAAAAAAAAAAAGATTATATTCAGGGGCTGGAAAGATGGCTCAGTGGTTAAGGTGCTTGCTTGTAAAGCCTCATGACCCAGGTTCAATTCCCCAGTCCCCACATAAAGCCAAATACACAAAGTGACCCATGCATCTGGAGTTCTTTTGCAGGGGCTGCAGGCCCTGGCGCGCCCATTCTTTCATCCTCATTCTCTCTCTCCTTGTAAAGAAATAAAACAATTTTTTTAAAGAAAAGAAAAAATATTATATTCTATAACTTGATAAATGAAAGAAATAGGATTGTCCTCACTGATGTTCAAAACAGAGGGTATGCTTTTATTCTGTTATATACAAAATTAATTTTCTTTTCCACTAGTGTGAAATAAAATTAACAAATCCAATCTATGAGAGTGAAACACAGTCATCTGACTCATACCTGAAATCTCAGCACTTAATAAACTAAGATAGGAGATTGTGAATTCAAGGCCAGCCTAGGCTACGGAACAAGATTCTATCTCAAAATATAATAAATAAATTAATAAATGAACAAATGAAATTTTTTCTAAGCTGTTTGTGGGAGAGCATGCCTCTGATTCCAGCACTCAGGAGTGAGGCAGGACGATCACGAGTCTGAGGCTAACCTGGGCTAGATCACAAGACCCTAACAAAAAGAAGAAAGAAGAAAGGAAGGAACGAAGAAGAAAGAAAGGAGAATGAGGGAAGAGGAAGGAAGGAGATGGAATGAAGGAAGAAGGGAAAAAGAGAAGGAAGAGAGACTGAAGCAAATTAACATCCAAGACAATGAAGACGTGTTGAAGTGCATACATACACATAATACATATGGATATGTGTCATGTCCATTTATAAGTTCATATAAATAATAACTTGGAAATTTAGTTACTTCAAGCAATATTCATGGGCTAGCATATTAAAAATGCTAAGAGTGAAAAAATAAAAATAAATGCTAAAGTGTTAAGGTGTTAATAACTAATTCATATACCTCACCTTCAGGATGTAAGTAGCTACCTGTCTATATCTTGTGGCAGGTCATTCAGGTTATTGCTGCTGATATCCAACCATTGCAAGTTACACATCCGTAGGACACAGATCGGGACACTGGAAAACTTATTTGCTGAGATGTCTAGGAATGTAACTTGCTTCAAACTGCTTAACTAGAAAGAAAGAACAAAAGACTCGAATTACCCTTGTAGGAATGGGAATTGTTTATGAGCGTGTGTGTGTGTGTGTGTGTGTGTGTGTGTGTGTGTGTCTATGTGCATGTATGGACACACCAGGGTCTCTTGTCCCTGCAAATGAACTCCAGATGCTTGCACCACTTTTTGCATCTGGCTTTATGTGAGTGGCTGGGGAAATTGAACCTGGGACGACAGACTTTGCAAGGAGGATCGCTGTGAGTTTGAGGCCAGCCTGAGACTAGAGAGTGAATTCCAGGTTAGCCTGGGCTAGAGCAAGACCCTACCTTGAAAAACCAAAAAAATAAAAATAAAAATAAATAAATAAATAAAAATACATCTAATGGGGAAATGGCTCAGGGGTCAAAGGCACTTGCTTGCAAAGCCTGCTGGCCTGAGTCAATTCCTCAGCACCCACATTAAGCCAGATGCAAAGTGGCGGCTGCATCTGTGATCCCTACAACAATGGGAGGTGGAGCCAGGAGGATCTAAAACTCACAGGCTGGCTAGTCTGCTGTTTGTTTGAAGTCTGGCCATTCGTTTGCAACAGCAAAGAGACCCTGCCTCACAGTCAGGAGAACACAGATACATGTAAGTTGTCCTCTGACCTCTACACATGTGTCCATATGCCCCCCAACATGCAAGTCAATCAATCAATCTTGGACTGGAAAGATCACTCAGTGGTTAAAGGTGCTTGCTTATCAAACCTGATGGCCCAGGTTTGATTCCCCAGTACCCACATAAAGCCAGATGCAAAGAGTGGCCCATGCATCTAGAATTCAGTTGCAGTGGTTGGAGGCCCTGGAGCACCCATACTCATTCTCTCTCTCTCTCTCTCTCTCTCTCTCTCTCTCTCTCTCTCTCTCTCTCTCTCTTAAATGATAAAATAAAACTGTAAAAATAAAAAATAAGTCGGGAGTGGCAGTACATGCCAGCACTTGGGAGGCAGAGGTAGGAGGAGCGCCATGAGTTCAAAGACACCCTGAGACTACAGAGTGAGTTCCAGGTCAGACTGCGCTAGAGTGAGACCCTACTTTGAAAAACAAACAAAAAAATAAAAAAATAAGGGCTGGAAAGATGGCTTAGCAGTTAAGGCACTTGCCTCCAGTGCCTAAGGCCCCGGGTTCAATTCCCCAGGACCCACATAAGCCAGACCCACAAGGTGGTGGCCCTGGTGCTCTCTCCCCCCCTCTCTATCTCTGTATTTCTCTGCTTGAAAATGAATAAATAAAATATTTAAAAATAAAAATAATAAAAATCTTGTCCATAGTGTAGACCATTCCATGTCATGAATTAAAGTTAATCATTGTGCAGAAATGTGTATTTCTTACTTCAAAGGGGAGCTCCATTAGTTCCAGATTCCCAGAGCAGTCCAGTCTCTCTAGATTTTCACAGTGTCCCAGTTCTGGGGGAATACTCTTCAGGTGGTTGAAATTCACATTGAGTTCTTTCAGGTTCTTCAAACGACCTGGCATCAGAAAAAGTTAAGCTCTGTTCAAGGTCTTTTAAAAGCAAAAGTGCATTTAAGGAGCAAAACATCTGTATTCATAATGAAATTCATAATGCTATTCATATGAAAACATAGTATTCATAATGATGGAGAAACTAGAAGTGGTGGTGAGTGGAATCCTAGCACTGGGAGGTTAAAGCAGGCAGATGGAAATTCAAACCACTGAGCCATCTGCCCAGCTCCTGAGAGTCAAAGCTCGTCTGGGCTACACAGTGAGACCCTGTCTCATGAGACGATCCAAAAAAGAACGAAAAAAAGTCAGCCATCCATTAGTGATGGGGAAGGCATAGACATGAATTGGTGTTTCTGGTTTTTTGTTTGTTTGTTTTTGTATTTTTGAGGTGGATCTCCTTCTAGCCCAGGCTGACCTGGAATTCACTCTGTAGTCTCAGGCTGGCCTTGAACTCACAGTGATCCTCCTTCCTCTGCCTCCCAAGTGCTGGGATTAAAGGTGTGAGCCACCAGGCCAGGCTCATGTCTGAATTTCTAAACATAAAAGAAAATAAACCAATGGTCCTGGTTTCTAAGCAACTGTGAAATGTCTGTAAATGCTGAGTTATGCAGGTGAGATCATGGCACTTCTGTGTCTCAAAGGGACGTTGTGAACAAGAAGTTCTGGGAATCCTGGAAGCAGTCAGATGCATTCTGGAACAGATGGGGGTTGTAAATGCAGTATTAGCATGCTATTGCTGGTCCACATCTGCCTGCTAACCACACACAAGCCTGAAGACTCCTGCCCGGTAACGTACCAATTTCAGCTGGAAGACAGGAGATTTGGTTTCTTGGCAAATCCAGGATTCTCATTGCTTGAAAGAGCTCAATGTATGTGGGAATGATCTGAATCAGGGTGCTGTGTATATGCCACTCTTTGAGATGTGTCTGCTCCTTCAATGAATCGGGGAGCTCCTAAAACAGAACGGGCATCAGGAAGAACCAGTAACTCTGTGCACAACGCCATGACAGTCCAAGTATTTGTTCAAAAAAACAAATAGTAAGTAGTAGTATGGTGAGAGCAGCTTCTCTGCCAGGACTCTACCTTCCTTCCTTCCTTCCTTTCTTCCTTCCTTTCTTCCTTCCTTCCTTCCTTTCTTTCTTTCTTTCTTTCTTTCTTTCTTTCTTTCTTTCTTTCTTTCTTTCTTTCTTTCTTTCTTTCCTTCTTTCTTTCCTTCCTTCCTTCTTGCTTGCTTCTTTCTGTTTACCTTTCTTTTTTAAATTATATATTTATTTATTTGCGAGATAGAGAGAAAGAGGCAGATTAGAGAGAGAATGGGCGCATCAGGGCCTCCAGCCATTGGAAACAAACTCCAGACATATGCTCCACCTTGTGTATCTGGCTTTACGTGGGTACTGGGGAATTGAACCCAGATAGTCAGGTTGTGTAAGCAAGCACTTAACTGCTGAGCCATATCTCTAGCCCTCTTCTTCTTCTTATTATTATTAAATTTTATTTTACTTAGAGAGAATGAGGCAGATGGAGAGTCAGTGTGAGTGCACCAGAGCCTTCTGCCACTGCAAACAAACTCCAGACACATGCACCACTCTGTGCATCTGGCTCCAGCCACTTTCTAAAGAAACCAAAGATGCTGGACTTGTCATTAATTTCACAAATGCAGATCAGCTCTATTTCAAACTCATTATAGTCAAATCAAATCAAATCCTAGCCAGACCTAAAAGCACTGGAGTTAAATGCTGAGCTAGGTGGTGTGCGCCTGTAATTCTGGACACGCTCCCTGGCTGGGCTAGTCTAGGTAATCCATGAGCTCCAGGTTCAGGAGAGACCCTGTCTCAAAGAACAGGAGGATAGTGATTGAGGAAGACACCAGAACTGAACTCTGGCCTCCATGTGCATCTGTGCACACATGTATACACCAGCATACACATACAAACACACACATGCGTGCACACCACACACATATAGACATGCAAAAAATAAAGAAATAACATCCTTGTGAATGCAGATAACCAAGTTCACACTCCTAACTTCAATATATATTATTTAATCAAGAGCATATCAGTTTAACATCTTGCAAAAATATGTCCATATATTCCACTTGCACATTATCTTGTTTTACAGTTGATTTTAGAAACACTTGCTAAAGGAAGCTAGCGACGTAGCTCCGTTGGTAGAGTGTTAGCCTAGCCCTGGGTTTGATCCTCAGCACCACACAGAAGCAGGCATGGTGACACACTCCTGTATCCCAGCAGAAGGGAGGTAGAGGCAGAAGAATCCCTGGGGCAAGTCCCAGTCCCAGGTGGATGGCCACTGAGGAAAGACACTGGAGGTTGTCCTCTGGCCTACACACACACACACACACACACACACCCATGCACACACAAGAAGATAGGAGGACCCAGTTCAGAGCAAATAAAGGGCTTTTCTGCACCCACTGGAAAGTCCTCCAAAAGCCAGAGCAACAGACCTCGGCCATAATATCAGCTACACTAAGCATCAGTTTGCTGCAGACAGACAGACGACAGACAGACAGACAGACAGACAGACAGACAGACAGACTTACCTTCCAGTGCTCCCCTGAAAGTTCAAACACAAATGGACTGCTCCGTTTGTCTCTGGCCTTGGCAAGTGCACTCGGCCTCAAGAGTGAGTTCCTCTCGATCTTTTCCAGAAGCTTCTCGCTGGTGTCTACGAAGCCGTTCTTGCAGTACGTGGCCTGGGGGATACCTTTCCTCCTACACTCAGCCACGAAGTCCCATTCCTCCTTTATCCTAAGACGGGCAGCAGAGACATGGTTAAAGAAAAAATATAATAATCAGTGTGCATCGTTTCAATGCAAGCAAATGAACACAATGGATTTTATCTGGAATCAACTTGACAGACAATGAATGCTGAAACGCATGGCAGAAAACAGCCCCCAGCCAACATGGCTTATGGGCGTGAAGAGCTCAGAGGGTCTAGCGAGTGAGTTCAGTGAAGACAGCTGAGAGGCCCCCACAGCATACAGAAATATATGTGTCATCTCTGTCTCCCTGGCGCCAAAGCACGGTATCTGTGTGCAGCTTTTTTCTGGTATTTTTGCTTGTTTGTTTTTTGAGGAAGGGTCTCCCTCTAGCCCAGGCTGACCCTGGAACTCACTCTGTAGCCCCAGGCTGGCCTCAAACTCACAGAGATCCTCCTACCTTTGCTAGAATTGGGTGCTGGAATTAAAAGTGTGCATTGCCATACCGGGCCTTGGGTTTTTTTGTTTTGTTTTGTTTGTTTTTTTAATATAATATTTTATTTATTCATTTTTCAAGCAGAGAGATTCAGAGAGAGAGAGAGAGAACACCAGGACCACCACCTTGTGGGTCTGGCTTATGTGGGTCCTGGGGAATTGAACTGGGGGCCTTAGGCACTGGAGCCAAGAGCCTTAACTGCTGAGCCATTTCTCCAGCCCTGTGTTTTTTTTTTTGTTTGTTTGTTTTTTTAAGGCAGAGACTCACTGTAGCCTAGGATGGCCCAGAATTCACTCTGTAGTCCAGGCTGGCCTTGAACTCATGGCGATCCTCTACTGAGTGCTGAGATTAAAGGCATGTGCCACCAAGCCCAGCTCCAAATACAGTATCTGGATGGTATGTTGACCCTTACAACTTTGGGCGCTCAGGTTAAAGAACTCAAGTGCTTATACTGAGCTTCTGAAGTTCAACAAGAAAAATGCCCTGGACAGTGAGAAATCCCAGGGGAAATGCACCCTTTCCCACAGCATGAGAGTGACCTGAGGGAATCCCCATCCCTACACAAGCTGGAAGAATCCATGTAAAGGGCTGGAGAGATGGCTCAGCGGTTAAGGCACTTGCTTCCTGTGCCTAAGGCCCCGGGTTCAATTCCCCAGGTCCCATATAAGCCAGACCCACAAGGTGGTGGCCCTGGTGCTCTCTCTCTCTCTCTCTCTCTCTCTCTCTCTCTCTCTCTCTCTCTTTCTCTCTCTCTCTCGCTCTCACTCTCTCTGCTTGAAAATGAATAAATAAAATATTTTAAAAAAAAGAAACCAGGGCTGGAGAGATGGATCAGCGGTTTAAGGCACTTGCCTCCAGTGCCTAAGGCCCCGGGTTCAATTCCCCAGGACCCACATAAGCCAGACCCACAAGGTGGTG
>PVHP010045048.1:0-13791 GCA_004024765.1 Zapus hudsonius | reverse complement strand
TGGATGTTTCTGCTGCCTGTGTGGCCCTGAACGTTCCTGGTTCTAATCTCTCACTCCTGGGCTCTCCTTCCTCACCTATGATGGTTCCTTTTCTTGTTCCTACACTTGAAAACGCCTGTACCACAGGGGTGTGGTTGCTTTCTCTCCGGTCACTCTTTCCCTATAAGAAATGACCACATCCTGTTTCAAATCAATGTGTGTATCTATTATCATCCGTCTGTCACATTGGATGCAACGTACCTGCTCCTGGGCCCATCTGTCCTCACAGGGCCCAGACAGTGCTCGGTGACCCTCTTTGTGTCCCCACTGCCTAGCCCAGAGCTGAGCCCTCCCTGGAGGACTCACAGGTTCATCTGAGCCGACTCCATTCTTAGGGTGATGCTGGAGGCGTTATTCCCTTTATATGGAGAGAGGACTCCAAAGACCACAGAGGTGGAGAGCACACCAGCAACACAATTCCAGGTCCTGGCTTCTGAGAGTCCATGGCTGTGGCGCAATATCATTCTGATGGTGCCCATCACACAAGGATTGTGACACTCAGCAGCGCGGTGCAGACACTCACGGCCGATCCTTCTCCCCGTGGTCCGGGACAGACTCAGTGTTGCCAACATCTCTTCAGATACAGCTCACAGGACTGAGCCTGACCCGCCAGCAAGCTGGGATTACTTCGTCTGTCCTTCCACATTTAGCCATGCTATTAATAGAGCCGGAGATTCCACTAGGGTCCTCCACAAGTCCCCTCATGCCATGGGGTACACGTCAAGGCTGTGATCAGCTAACCTCCCCGGGGTCTTTCTCATGAACGATTTCTGTCAGGCCAGGCCTCCCCGTCAGCCAGTTGGGCAATTTTATTTTATTCATTTATTTTTAATTATTTATTTATTTGCAAACACACACAGAGCCAGGGCCTCCAGCACTGTAAACAAACTCCAGATATATGCACCACTTTGTGTGGGGACTGAGGAATCAAACCTGAAAGCACCTCAGCCACTGACCCATCTCTCCAGCCCTTAATTTTATTTTTCATATTCGCGATTATCTGTGACCCACACTAGTTGATCCAAAGCCAGGCATTACCTCTCTTTCCCATGTAGCATTGACCGAGTAGGTTACTGAAGTTTTGAAAGCCTGTTCAGGACCCAGAAGTGTGGCCAGCCATTGTTGAGGGAGCCTCCAGGACCATCACCCCCACAAAAAAAATCGATGACGGTGACAAAATTAGTTTTTTTTGATTCGCTTCAAATTATTTTCATGTTCATTGCACTTTTTTTTTTTCAGTGAAAGTCCTGTCTTTATCTTGTTCTAATTCTGGCTGTTGCTTCGTGGATCCTCTTGTTCCTTCCACCGTGGACACAGCACACTTATTTTTCTCTTCCCTCTCCAGGCAGTATTATTTTTAGCAGGAGTGCCTGGCCCAACAATTTGCACGGTGGTCTATCTTTTTTGTGATCTTCCCGCTGAATACTTCTGTTTCTTTCCTGTTTTCTCCTCCTGCCCTTCTATGCGTCTCTATACCATGTTTGGTTAAGTAGATTTGATCCCCACCTATTTGAATTCTCTTTTCAGAGATTATTGCGATTTCTCTGAAGCCCTCCTTTCCTTTCCCTTAATTAGTTTTTTTCAGCCACTTGGAATTTCAGCTGATTGGTAATTCTAGAAATCGCAGTGTGGGATATTGAAATGGTCTTTGGCGTCAACTCCAGGAAACCTCTAGGTTTGTGAGATTTTTAATCAAAGAACTTGTTACCAGGTCCCTGACCTCTGGGATGGGTGTGTGAAAGGAGACCCAGCTTCTGCTCGGCCAGTAGAGGGAACTACATCCCAAGAAGGCGTTTCCACCATTCACCAGACGAGGGCGCTCACACCTGGTCTCCGAAGTGGGAATTTCTCCTGCAGGCCCAAGCATATGATGGGGTCACAGTGTCTCCAAGCTATGGTCACACCCTACACTGGGGAAAGTGGCACAAAGACTTTCTAAGAAGCAAACCCAGGGGCTGAGGAGATTGAAGCATAAAAGCACCAGGGTCTGAAAGGCCCTGACATGGCCTGAGTTCAATCCCCAGCGCCCACATAAAAAGACTGGGCATGACCAGCCATGCCTGTAATCCCAATCCTGTAGGAAGCGGAGACAGGAGAATTGCTAAGTGTGCAGGTCAGCCAGTCTGACCAAAAATGGCAGTTGCAGGTTCAGTGAGAGAATGTCTCAAAGAACACATGATAGAGGAAGACACCGATGATCTCCTCTGACCTCTGTGTGTGCACAGGCACACTGACTTCTTCACACACACACACACACACACACACACACACACACACACACACATACACACACACCACATACTAAACATACACACATCAAAAAAATCCTAAATATACACATATAAAAAAATATCCAGGCAGTTTATGAGTCTATTTTTTGGAGACAGGGTCTCACTGGATGTAGCCCAGGCTATATTCACTCTGTAGCCCCAGGAAAGCCTCGAGCTCACCATGATCCTTCTACCTCAGCCTCCCAAGTTCTGGCATTAATGAAACATGAAACACACCACCATGCTCTCTGTTTGTGGGTCATTTGTGTGGGCAGTGGGTCAGCCACAGAGAATGTTGTAGAATGCATGAGCATGTGGCTGGGGAGGGGGTGTCATTGGGGATCCATGTCGTGATATTTCGATTTGCTTGGCAAGGCAGGTCTCAGTGTAGATGGAAGGAGCCCCACGGCCAGTAGGGAGGCGTCAGGGAAGGTGGTGGTGACACTGTGTCAACCATTTCCAGGTGGAGTTAAAAGGCATAGCTATTTTCTTCTGGGAGCCTGGACCCCTTTCATCAAGTCTAAGTTGGTGACTGATTAAAAAAGAAAAAACAAAAAAGGGAAAATTAAGAGTGAGAGGGCAGAGGAGAAAATGGTTTCCAGGTGGAAAGACGGGACAGAACGGTGATCCTGAGCACTTCCTCTGAGGAGCCAGCGAGCCCTCCAGCAGCCCACCCTCCTGCCACCCACCCGGACTTCCTTCCTAACTGCCAGGCGGAGAAGATGCTTAATAAAATATTTACCTCCATGTATAAGAAGAGCGATGACGGAAAGTCAAGCAGTGGTTAAACAGCTTTCATGGACACAGGAGAGCAGCCCTGGTTTGTTTTTTCAAATAAGAATGACAGCTTCCTGTTTAATTCTTGCACCTACCATCCCTCCATTGATCCCCAGAGCCTGAACTGCCTGCCCCTGCGAGGTACCAAAGACAGCCTTCCTTCTGGCCCATCTCGTGTACTCCTGAAGGTGACTTTCTGATTTGCTTCTGATGCCTGTCCCCACTGTACCTCTGCTGTTGTGATTTGTGAGGAGTCCAGCCCACGCACCTTGGTACTGGGTGAGCGTTTTCAGTTGGAGACAAGGAGGGGAGGAAGGCAGAGTAGGATGAAAACTCTTCAACTGTCCAAAGTGAAATGAAATGGAGGAAGCCGGGCGTGGTGGCGCACGCCTTTAATCCCAGCACTTGGGAGGCAGAGGTAGGAGGATTGCCCATAGTTCAAGGCCATCCTGGGACTACAGAGTGAATTCCAGGTCTGCCTGGGCTAGAGTGAGACTCTACCTCGAAAAAAAAAAAAAAATGAAATGGAGGAAAGAAAAACTGGTGGCTAAATATATTTTAGATTTATTTTTTACTCCTTTCACCGGGGAACCTTTTGCATTTTCCTCCTTAATTTGGAAAATAAATAAAAACATTTCTTCTCTCATTGCAATGAAATAGGCCTTTATGTCTCTAAGTATATAAAATAATGTTAGGAGAAAATTACACATAAAGGTATCTTATATGTTAGATCTGTAAAAGTGCTTGAAAAACATAATTTTGCTTTCTCAGTCTCACATGCTTCATCTTTTGTGTTGTATGTATCTGTGTGGCATGTGTGCCTATGTGTGTGCATGTGTATGTATGGGTGTGCGTGCATGTGTGTGTGAAAGCCAGAAGACATCTTCAGTAATGTCATCCACCTCATTTATTTATTCTTTATTTTATTTTATTTTATTTGGGAGTGTATAGTTGTACCAGGGCTTCCTGCATCTGCAAATGAACTCCAGATGCATGCAGTATTCTGTGTATCTGGCTTTACGTGGGTACTGATGAATTTAACTCTGGTCACTAGGTTTTGCAGGCAAGCACCTTAACCGCTGAGCCATCTCTCCAGCCCTCATCCACCTCTTAAAAAAATTATTTACTTATTTGCAAGCAGAGAGACAGAGAGAATAGGCACACCAGGGCCTCCAACCACTGCAAACAAACTCCAGATGCATGTGACACTTTGTGCATCTGGCTTTACATGTACTGGGGAATTGAACCTAGGTCGTTAGGCTTTGCAGGCAAGAGCCTTAAGCTCTGAGCCATCTCTCCAGCCCCCGTCTCTGAGGGGAACACTCATAGGTCTACAGCTCACCAAAGATCCTCCTGTCTCCGCCTCACCAGTGCTGGGATTACAGGCACTCACCTCCACGTCCAGCATCTTCATGGGTTCTGGTGGTGGAACTCAGATCTTCATGCTTACATGCCAACACTCATGTGTTTTCATACTGTCCAGATCTTTTCTACCTCCAGTTACACCTGCATTAGAAAGATCCAGAACAAGAGCCAATTTAGGATCTCTACATACATGTTCATTTTCTATTAGCCCTGAACTTATGAGTCGGCAGGCTTAGCAGTCATAATTCTTGAGGAAAGAAGCTATTTATTTATTTAAGAGAAATACAAAGAACCCATTACTTTTCTCCATGAAATTTATACTTGGTGAAATTTTCATGAATAAAAACTCGTTTCACTAAACGTTTTCTAGTAAAAAAAAAATATGGCTTGCTTTTTGGTGCACAAAGCCTGGCGTGTCTGTTTTTAAAAGTAAGGCTTGGGAGGAGGTTCTGGGAAGGCGGATAAATGAAGAGAGTCTTTTATAAGAGAGGCACCCAGTGTGGCAATGAAACACAATCCCAAAAAGTAAACAAAGGGCATTGTGTGAAAAAGGACATGTTGAAATTAATCTCGCTCTTCCAATTTGAAAACACGCTCAATGGTTGTTAGTAACTGAGTGGAGACATTTAAGGCGCACATCTACTTTTCTGTCTTGACAGTGACCTTTTCTAAGTATGCAGTGGGGATAAGAAGATGAGCCAGTCTTGCTCCACAAAGAGCATTTCAGTTAATTGAACATGAAATGTGTTGCAATCTGATCGCATTAATAATACACGATCGCCACTCTATATCTAATATGTAGCTCGTCTGCTCCGAGTCCAACTCAAGCATCCTACAAATGTTAGCATATGAATCCGGTTGCAAACCTATAAACTAGGCTGTTAGATTTTAATGCATCTTGAAGGTTCTTGATCTTAGTTATCTAGGCTGTATTCAAAAAAATCACCTCAGGGGAGGGAGAGATGGCTCAGTAGTTAAAGGCACTTGCTTGCAAAGCCTGATGGCCTGGGTTCAATTTCCCATGACTCGGTTAAAGCCAGATACACAAAAGTGGCACATGTATGTGGGGTTTGTTTGTAGCCACAAGAGGCCCTGGTATACCAATTCTCTCTCTCTCTCTCTCCCTCCCTCTCTCTACCTCAACCTCAAATAAATAAAAAATATTTTTAAATCAGCTGAACACTTTGGTTTTGTAGCCTAGACCACGCTATCCTCAGACTCATAGTGGTCCTCCTATCTCAGCCTCGTGGTGTAGGAATTAAAGGAGTGTGCCATCATGCCTGACTTCTGTCTGGATTCTTTTACTATTTTTTAAATTTTTGACTTTTCATACACGTAGACGATACAATTTGTCCCCCCCCCACACACACACTCACCCTCTCTCTTTTCCCCTTTCCCCTCCCATTAAAACCCTTCTTCCTGTTAGTTCCCCACAGAGCAAGTGACCAGGAGAGAAGGCAAGGAAGCAGCCACACCGTCTCTCGTGGCCTAGCACTGGATCCTTCGCTAGCATCACTTCTTCCATGGGGCTCACAGGAAGCCAGCCTCTGAGCACGGTTCATACTCAACAGGGGAGAAATCATACCCCATCTCTTGGCATGTTCAACAACTTTGGATATATTTTAAAACCACCATGATCCCCTAGTTTAGATGAGCCAGTGAGACAAGGTGGCTTGCTTGTGCAAGGTGACTGTTTTAGTCAAGGTTTTCTAGAGGAACAGAATCAATAGAATGAACTGTAGTAAACAAAAGGGGGGTTTATTGGATTAGCTCACAGCAGTCCCACAATAGCAGGACTGCAAGCCAAAGAGTCAAGGAACAGGTCACTGCTCAGTCCACGTGGCTGGGTGCCTCAGCAGTCCTAATCCAGCACTGAAGGCCTGGGGAGCCGCTGGTCTTCAGTCCAGGGTGGAAGGCTGAGGAAGCTCCGTTTCAATGCCTACAAAGAGATGCAGCAGAGAGGCAGGCAAGGAGGCAGGCAGGGGAGAGCGTGAGATTTTTCTCTCCCTTTATATAGCCTTAGTGTGGAGTCTTGCAACCCTATCCCAGACTTCATGGCTTCCCGAGTCTCTGGAATTTCCTTCCTGCACTTCCCACAAAGGAAGGGATGTTAATTTCTGGCTCTCCTGAGCCTCCTTACATCTTACCCCCTACTGAGAGACTGCCCTCCTATAAACATCCTCAGAGACCCGCCTAAGAGAATTAAAAAGATCAAGTTGACAACAAACCCTAGCTATCACAGTGACTAGAAAGGCATCTAAATAGATCTTTTTAATTATTTTTTTAGTTTGTGTGTGTGTGTGTGGATGGGTGTGCACATGTCCTGGCACACATGTGACAATCTGAGGACAACCTAGGGGTGTTTGTCCTCTCCCTCCACTCTGCATGAAACAGGGTCTCCCTTGTGAAGTTATTCTTGCCCCTTTGTTTCATGTGTGCCATTCTAGCAGGCCCATGAATTTCCCGATTCTCCTGCCTCTGCCACATTGCCATCAGCATGTTGGGATCACAGGCACATGTGCCACTTTGCATCTGGCTTTATGTGGGTGCTGGGAAATTGAACTTGAGCTGGCGGGCTTATAAACCAGTGCCTTTAACTGCTGATCCATTTTTCTAGCCTCTCCTTTTTGGGGTGTGTGTGTGTGTGTGTGTGTTTGCAGTGTATGTACACATGTGTGCAGATGCATGTTCTCTGTGTGCATGCATGCAGAGGTCAGAGGGGGATGTCCAGATTCCTTCTCTTTTGCTCTTCTACCTTATATCTCCATGACAGAGTCTCTCTCCGAACCCAGAGCTTGGGGTCTTTCTTTTTAACTGGCCTACGAGGCAGCCCCAGCCATCCTTCTGCCTCTGTCCTGGGGTTACAGGCGTGCATAGCCATGCCTGGCTTTTCACATGGGTGCCAGGTCTTCATGCTTGTGCTCTTACCCACCGAGCCCTCTCCCAGCCCTGGACCAGATTTTGTTATGCCTTCTCTGTGTTATGACCACCACACAAAGCCAGGCAGGAGCCCGCATTCCTGAAATAACCCCAATCCTCTATCTGTTCATGTTCCCAGTCCCCTCAGAGTGCAAGAAGCCTTGAGCTTGAAAGCAGATGAGGTGAAGGCAGGAGTAAGCTCCCCTCAGCTGGCTCTGGGATAATGTACATCTTTTGGGGATGGCTTCCTTCTTCATAAGACAAGATGGGCTCGCTGAAGGGTTTCTAAATGTGGGGCCTCTGGGACTGAGTCCTGGGTGAATATCTCTGCCATCACAGCCCCCAGGAATCTATAGCATTAAAAAGCTTCCTCGATGTCTGCCGGGCAGTTTTTACAGCTGGTAGAAACCACTGCACTGGATTCCTCTGAATCAAACTCACTGCTTCCTTCTGAGCCAGTGAGCTAGCTGAAATCACTACTCTTCACCCTCATTACAATCAACAGTGCAAGCTAAAATGTGACGCTCAACGTCCTCCCCAGAAAGCAGCGAGCAGACAATGGGTGGAATCCAGACTTTGTGATGGACTGTTTGGCTGTTTTCATCAACGTGTTTAAAGCTGATTGTGCCCAACCTTGTCTGCACACTAGAACCATCTGAGGAGCTTTAAAGAAGCCCACAGCCCCATCTGTCTGTCGAATCCAACATCAGATTATTTGTGTCTACGTATATGTGGACACACGCGTGTGGGCATGTGGTGGTTGGGGGAGGTGCACATAAGATGTCTTCCTCAATTGCTCTCCACTGTGCTTTTCCAGACCTGGTTCTCTCAGTGAACCTGGAGCTCGCCAATTCTGCTAGACTAGCTAGTCTGTAAACCTAGGAGCCTCCTGTGTCTGTCTTCCCAGGGCTGGGATTACAGGTGCACACTGCTCGGGGGTAAGGGATTTGATTTCAGACCCTCATGCTTGTGTGATGAGCCATCTTCCCAGACCTGCTTTTTTGAAGACATGTCTTGCTAGGCAGCCTGACTGGCCTGGTACTTACTGTGTTGGAGGTTGGCCTCAAGTATGTGGCAACCCTCCTGCCTCAGCCTCCTAACTCAGGGAGCAATGGAAAATCTATATATCTAATCACAGTTCCTCAGGAGATGAAAACATACAGCTGATTTGATCTATATATTTGCCTTATTTTAAAAATATATTTATTTATTTGTTGTATATTTGTTAACCTACACTGATCTCACTCTCCGATGGAGATTGTGTTTGTATTTTTCAGGATGCAGTGAGAGAGCTGTGGCCCATCTAACCCTACCAACCGACCGTAGGCCGATACCTGAGATTCTGGCAAGAGAGGAGCCACCACAGTCATATCGTGGAGGATCCAAATGGAACCCCGCAGAGAATGACGGGATGAACAAGGGGCCCACAGCCACAGCCATTAAATCAACACAGGATAAGCCAGTGAGACAGAAACCAACGATCTTAGACACAAAGACCCCTAAACTCACAACCTTAAAGCAGCCTTAATTCTCATCCACCACGACTCAGGGAACTATGCGGAAGAGGGGGCGGAAAGATTTTAAGAGCCGTGGTGGGGGAGATTATCCAGAGGCATGGCCAGGAGAACCTGGCTGAATACTAGGCTATCCATGGTCCCCTGTCACAAGGACTGATCCAGACGACCCATGGAGGAGGTTATCCAGTGGAGGGGGAAGGGGAGGGCAGTGGGGAATTGGTGATAACAACTCATTGTTTGCCCACTAAATGTTGTAACTCATTATGGACAATAAATTTAAAAAAAATATATATATATATATATATATATATATATATATATATATATATAAAGAAAAAAATATTTATTTATTTGTGAAGAGAGAGAGAGAGAGAGAAAATGGCTCTACTAGGGCCTCTTGCCACTGCAAGCAAACCCCAGACATAAGCAATTTTGTGCTTGTATTTGGCTCTATGTAGGTAGGGGAATTGAACCCAGACCAGCAGGCTTTCCTAGCACCTTTAACTGCTAATCCATCTCCCCAGCCCTATTGGTCTGTTTTTAGATATTTCCAATTCTAACTCACAAAAAGACCAAAAATTTAGGTGTTATAGTGTGTTCAATAAAAAAATGTAATGGACAATATTATAACTCTAAAATGAAGGGTATTAAAGATTAAATGGGGGAAAAGTTCCATTTCTGGCAATATGGTCGAGTAAATAACCTATTTCCCATTCGAAACCACCTGTTACTACTGGTCAAACTAGTACACAGCCACTGAGAGGACCTCATGGGACAACAGGGGACGAGGAAGAGGGCAGCATGGTGTGCAGCAGCCAGAGGGACAGCTGCTCTGGCCTTAGGATCCTGGGAACTGAACATCAAAACAGGAAGCAGGCTTTGCTTCAGACCTCATGAAAGTCCTGAGGACCCGGATAAAGCTGGAGTCACCAAAAGCCGAATCAGGAGAGAGACGATGGCTGAACAATCTCTCCAATGGCTGAACAATCTCTCCAATGGCACAGGGAGAGAAGAAAACATGCTTGTCTCCACATAAGTTAGAGGGGAGGACGGGGCCCCATGGGAGCTTGGACTAGTGATGGGAGTTTGTGAGTTTGGAGCTGGAATTTATAAGACCTGATGGTATAGGAATCTCAGCAGTGAGAAACTATATATATATATTCCAGACCCAAAAGCTGGAGCACATACAATACCCAGGTTCAATAATGCAGGGACAAGTGTAGCAGGTGCAAGAGTGTCGAGAACCTCAGGCAACAGATGAGGCCTTGGAAGGTGGGGAGAGTGAAGGGAGCTGGGGGAGAGAGAGGATGTTCGATCAGAGATGCTCTCTGCTTTCAGCTCACAAGCCAGGAAAGACCGAGAAGAGACTTTGTTTAGATGATGGCTGACTATTTTCTGTACTGGATGCAAACCATGAATTCCAAGGTTACGGATGCACAGTGAGTCATGAGCCATAAAAAGACGTTTCTACTTGAACATAGCATAGTAAAGAGGCAGGAAACCAAAGACAAGGAGGAAATTTAAAAATCAGCGAGAAAAGGCAGACTTCCCACAACGGGATGATGACCTGACTGAGAGCCAATGGTTCTGCAGCAAAGTGAAGGAGAAGATGTGGGTTAGTGTAGTCAGAAGGGTGCAGAGGTGAGTAACCGCCAGTCAGGAGAACCACCCCTTCAGCGAGCATCCTTCCAGGCAGGGGGAGTGGAGCAGACACTCCTTTTCAAGCTCTCTTTCTTTCTTTTTATTTATTTGCAAACATGGAGAGGGAGGGAAACAGAATGGGTACCTCAGGGCCTCTTGTCACTGCAAATGAGCTCCACATGCGTGCTCCACTTTGTGCATCTGGCTTTTCGTGGGTGCTGGGAGAATTGAACCCAGGCTGTCAAGCTTTTCAAGAAAGGACTTCGGGCTGGGCGTGGTGGCATACACTGGACTCAGAGGTAGGAGGAATGCCATGAGTTTGAGGCCACTCTGAGACTACAGAGTGAATTTCAGGTCAGTCTGGGCTAGGGTGAGACCCTACCTTGAAAAAAAAAAGGGGGGGGAATGGCTTAGCTTTGATTTTTGTTTTGTTTCAAGGTAGGGTCTCGCTCTAGCCCAGGCTGACCTGGAATTCACTCTGTAGTCTCAGAGTGGTCTCAAACTCTCCTGAGTGCTGGGATTAAAGGCATACACCATCATGCCTGGCAAATATATATATATATATTTTTAACCTATATATTTGCACATGTGGGGGGGTTGTGCACCAAGGTCTGTTGCCACTATAAATGAATGCCAGATGCATGTGTCACTTTACACAGGTGCTGGGGAATTGAATTTGAGTTGGTAGGCTTTGCAAGCCAGTACCTATAACCACTAAGCCATCTTGCCAGCCTCGTGAAGCATGACATTTCTGTATTAACATAAAAGCAAATCACTCCCACAATGTCCTGAAGAAGTTGGCCAAGGATGTGCTTCAGGGAAAAGGCTGGTACCTGGGTGTGATGGTTACATTTTGTTGTCAACTTGACCTTTTTAGTAACTCTTGGGTGGGTCTCTGAGGATGTTTACAGGAAGGCAGCCTCTCAGTAGGGGGCAGGATGTAAAGAAGCTCAAAGAAGCTAGAAGTAAACATTCTGTGTAGGCAGTGCAGGAAGGAAATTCCAGAGACTCAGGAAGCCATTAAGTCTGGGGTAGGGCTGCAAGACCCCACCCTAAGCCTATATAAAGGGGAAGAGATTCTCTCCTTTGCCCCCCTGCCTGTTTGCTGTTGTGTGTGTAATGTTGGTGATAGGTTTCTCTCTCTGGTTGGACCTGTGAAAGGTCCAGCCTCTTTCACTTTTATGGGACGTCCCCTGGATCTGTAGCTTGAATAAATCGTTTCCTCCCATAAACCATGCCTGGTTTGGAGATTCATCCCAGCGGCGTGTGGCTGGCTGCAACGCTGGGAGAAAAAAACAATATGTTAGGGAAAAAAAGGTGACCAAATCCCAAACGAGAGAGTCTGAACAATAAATTAACTATGTGTAACATTACAGTAGTGATTAAAATGGGGGATATTAACAATGGGTGGATCTTGGGGCTGGAGAGATGGCTCAGTGGTTAAGGTGCTTGCCTGCAAAGCCTAACAACCCAAGTTCTATTCCTTAGCACCCATGTAAAGCCAGATGCACAAAGTGGTGCATAGAACTGGAGTTTGAGTGGCTGGAGGCCCTGGAGTACCCATTCTTTCTCTCTCTGGTTGCAAATAAATAAAATTATTTTTTAAATGGTTGGATCTAAAATAAAAGGAACAGGGGCTGGGTTGTAGTTCAGTGGGAGCGTGCTCACCTAACATGCATCAGGCCATGGATTCAATCCCCAGCAAGCAACTAATGAAGGAATAAGTGAATTAAACAAGGAATGAGAACATGTAAAATGGGAGCATTGCTAGGCAGGGTGGCACAGCCTGCACCACGAGGAGTTAGGAGGATGAGGCAGGAGGATGGCAAGTTTGTGGCCAGTATAATGAGACCCTCTGTCAGACAAAACAAAACAGAATGACAACAGGAACAGTGTAGTTCAAGGGAACTATTCTTAGCTTGCTGTGGAGTTCTGAGGGTTTGGGTTTACTTTAGATAAATTATGTTAAATATTGTAATCATTGAAAGAGTAAAATAGGGGCTGGAGAGATGGCTCAGTGGTTAAGGCACTTGCCTCCAGTGCCTAAGGCCCCGGGTTCAATTCCCCAGGACCCACATAAGCCAGACCCACAAGGTGTAATAGAATGTGAGGGTAGGGACAGAACAACTTCTTAGTAGTAGGACAAAAAGAAGAATTCTCAATCGATTCAATAGAAATAAAGAAAGGAAGCAAAGGAGAAGCTTTGAGAAAGAAAAGTAAACGAAAGAGGCAAAACAATATGAAGACGTGGATTCCAGAATGTCAGAAACCACAGGTTGGTAATTGTCATGTGTGTTACCAGCAGGAGTACAGAGTAGAGGATCACTTTGGAACACAGCTTAGCATTGTCTTACGAAAGGACCGTGTTGCAGTCAGCTTTCTAGTTGCTGCGCAGAAAGAACCCAAGCAAAAGCAATTTGTGGAGGCATGGGTTTATTTGGCTTACGGACTCGAGGGGAGACTCCATCCTGGCAGGGAAAACGATGGCATGAGCAGAGGGGTGGACATCACCTCCACCACAGCACTGGAAACAGAGGCAGGAAGGTGTGCTAAATACTGGCAAGGGGAAGCTGGCTTATAACCCCCATAAGCCTGCCCCCAACAACACAGCTCCATCGAGGTTGTAAAATCCAAACTGCCATCAGCTGAGGATCGATTACCCAGAGCACATTCATTTGTTTGTGGGGGACACCTGGCTCAAACCATGACAGATAGTATGCTCACATTCCTTATTGGCAACCACTCAGAAGAGAAATTCTTGCCCACATGCACCGGAAGGTAAGCATGTATAGAACTGTTAGTAATAGCAAAGACATAGAAACAACCCAAGATACTTATCAAGAAGGGAATGGACATTACCATGGTGTATTGTCTATAGTCATGGAAGCTGTCAATAAAAAAGCTAGAAAAAAGTTAAGTAAAAAATATGTAGCAGGGCTGGAAAGATGGCTTAGTGGTTAAGGTGTTTGCCTACAAAGCAGAGGAACCAGAGTTTGATTCCCCAGTACCCATGTGGGGCCAGATGCATAAGGTGGTGCATGCATCTGGCCTTGGCACACCCATTCTCTCATTTTCTCTCCCTCAAATAAATAAAATATTTTTAAAATATGTGGCAAAAAATAAAATAAATTTAATTTAATTTAAAAAAAGAAGGGAATAGAGGACTCGAGAGATGGCTCAGTAGTTAAAGGCTCTTGCTTGCAGAGCTTGATGGCCCAATCACACACACACACACACACACACACACACACACACACACACAC
>PVHP010045047.1:0-13842 GCA_004024765.1 Zapus hudsonius | reverse complement strand
TAATCTCTAAATTTACTTGGAAGGGCAAAAGACCTTGGATAGCTAAAACTATTCTAAGTAAAAAAATACCTATTCAGGAGGTATCACCATGCCTGACTTCAAAACATACTACAAAGCCATAGTAACGAAAACAGTATGGTACTGGCATAAAAACAGACAGACAGATCAATGGAACAGGATTGAAGACCCAGCTTTAAATGGAAGTAACTACAGTTATTTGGTCTTTGACAAGGGGGCCAACAATATACGCTGGGCCAAAGATAGCATCTTCAACAAATGGTGCTGGAGGAATTGGATAAACACGTGTAAAAAAATGAAAATAGACCCACTCCTTTCACCATGCACAAAAATCAACTCCAAATGGATCAGAGACCTCAATATAAATCCTGTAACCCTGAACACCCTGGAAGAAAAAATAGGAGGAACTCTACATGAAATTGGAGTAGGGAAAAATTTCCTGAGCAAATCTCCAGCAGCCCATGTAGTGCAACTTTCACTTAACCAATGGGACCTGATCAGGCTCAAAAGCTTCTGTACAGACAAAAATACCATACTCAGAGCCCATAGACCCCCCATCAAACTGGGAGATGATTTTTACCAGCTATAACTCAGAGAGAGGCCTAATTTCCAGATCTTACACAGAACTCAATAAAATACATAATAAAATCTCAAACAGCCCTCTCACAAAATGGGGCACTGATTTCAACAGAGAATTCAAAGAGGAGGAAACACAAATGGCCTTTTCTTACCTAAGAAAGTGCTCAGCATCCTAGAGCATCAGGGAAATGCAAATCAAAACCACAATGAAATTCCACCTTACTCCAGTCAGAATGGCAGTCATAAAGAAAACCAACAATAATCGTTGCTGGCGAGGATGCAGGGAAAAAGGAACCTTCATTCACTGTTGGTGGGATTGCAAACTTGTTCAACCCCTATGGAAAGCAGTGTGGAGACTCCTGAACACAATAGACATAGAACTACCAATGGACCCAGCTATCCCTCTACTAGGCATCTACCCGCAAGATGTCACATCTCGATGCAGAAATATTTGTACAACTATATTTATAGCAGCTCAATTCATAATAGCCAAGAATTGGAATCAACCCAAATGCCCATCCATGGAGCAATGGACAGTGAAACTGTGGTATATGTACACGATGGAATTTTACTCAGCTGAAAGGAATAATGACATATCAAAATTTAGGAAAAAATGGTCTGACTTCGAGCAGCTCTTACTAAGTGAACACTCAAAAGAACAGAGTTGAGGTGGAGGAGAGTATCCAGAGGCATGCACCCTTCAGTAACAACACACTTGGGCCAGGAGGACCGGGCTGAGTACTAGGCTATCCAGGGTCCCCTGCCACAAGGAGGGCCCACGGAGGAGGATATCCAGCTGACTGGGGATGGGGAGGGGGGGCATTTGGGAATTGGGGATAACAACTCATTGTTTGCCCACTGAATAATGTAACTCATTATGGACAATAAATATATATTTAAGACTTAAAAAAAAAAAGAACATAGTTGAGCGCTCATAGGTGGTTCCTAAACAGGACAACAGTAAACTCTATGCAAAACAGCCAGAAGTGACAGTTTGGGAAAGAGGAGTAAGATGTGTGTGTGTGTGTGGGGGGGGGTATCTTAAACATGAAGTTGAACCAAAACTGGTTCAAAATTATAAAATCCTCACATGCATAAGATACCCTAATGAGCATGGAGTGGGCACCATCTGGCAAGCGGGACTGAGAATGGAAGGGGAGAGTGTCTAAGTTTGGGAAAAACCGATCAGGCTAGCAGCTCCTGGTCCCAGCCACAGAATCCTTCCTTCACTGAGATGTTGACTCAAGTGACCCAGGAGGTCCCCAATACACGACAGGATTCTGTCAAAGCTCTTGATTACCAACCCAGGCCTGAGGCGATTCTATTGCTGAAGAACCACACATCTATCAATACCGAGAGACCCTATGAGTTCCAGAATGGTAACCAGTCCCCAGATGGTAGTTAGTGCAGGGCTGAAAGGCCCTGCATAAGCTGCCAGGGGAAACTGGTCAATGACAGCTGGAGTAAACAGAGACCAATGACATGAAACGCAATTGGACGCACTGAACACACTGCCTACTGGGAGAGAACAGCGAACCATTAAAGGAGCATTTGTGAAATGGAGGCGCTAAAGCCTGGGGGAGGCAATCAACAGCTGTTCATTTGGCCAAGAAATCCACTCAGTGAAGGGGAGTCCCTGAATGGAACTGGGATTTCAAGGTAAATCACATAGTGAACCAAAATATTGGGACCCCCAAAGAGAAAGTCACTATACAAATGATTTACAAAAAGTTACCAATATAGAATCTAGCCAACTCAGGAAAGTGTATCTCAACTAACGCATACTGATCTCACTCTCCAATAGAGATTCTGTTTGTATTTTTCAGAAGGCCCCAAGAGAACAATGGCTCTTCCAACCCTACCAATGAACCGCAGGCTGATAACTGTCCTCCTGGCAAGAGATGCGCCACCCCAGACCTCCTGTGGAGGATCCACATAGAACCCTGCAGGCAGTGATGGGATGAGCAAGAGACATATAATCACAGCCAATTGGTCAACCCAGGATGAACCAGCAACACAGACACCAAAGATTCCAAACACATCCTCAAACAGAAGTACAGAGGCCCCTAAGGCCTCAACAACAAAGCAACCTTAATACTCACCCGCCATGACTCAGGGAACTGAGCAGAGGAGGGGGCAAAAAGATTGTAAGAGACATGGTAGGGGAGAATATCCAGAGACATTGCTCACCTCAGTAACAACATGCAAAGGGGGGTGGAACCGGGTTGACGCCTAGGCTATTCACAACCCCCTACCCCATGGACTGATCCAGACTGATCACGGAGGAGGATATCCAACTGACCTAGGATAGGCAAGAGGGAAATAGAGGGATGGGAGACATCAACACATTAATCCCTTATTAAGTGTATCTAAGTATGGATAATAATAATAATTAAAAAAAATCAGCAGTCATATGCACCATGATATATTCACTTAGGCAACTGGATACTTTGTTTTACTTTTAATTATTGAAATAATTTCTGCTTACTTTCATTATACATCTTGCACTGCAGAATATTAAAATATAAAGAAGAACCTAAAGCTAGAAGATCAACATAAAGAGTCAACGACAGACCATATCTGGTTAAAATTATACAGGAGACTGAAAGAGAAGTCATGAAGGCTGTAATTCTCCCCAGATTGTACTAGAGAGTGGTATTATCCCAATAAAGGCACCACAGGTTGGAGGATAGAGCTTCATGGTGGAGTGTATGCCTACTATATGCAAGGTTCCCAGCACTGACAGAAGACAAAACCAACCAAACAACCAACCAACAACAAAAAGAGGGGCTGAGAGATGGCTCGGCAGAGAAAAATGCTTGCTTGCAAAGCCTGCTGGCCTGGGTTCAATGTTCAATTCTCTAGCAGCCATGTAACAAAAGATGAACAAAGTAGCACATGCATCTGGAGTTCTCTACAGTGGCAAGAGGCCCTGGTATACCTAATCTCTCTCTCTCTCTCTCTCTCTCTCTCTCTCTCTCTCTCTCTCTCTCTCTCTCTCTCAAAAATAAAAAGAAATATTAAAAAAAAACAAGACAAACCAAAACACCCCCTAGGATTGACCTATTAATCTTAATATAAAATTTATAATTCAGAAAGAGACAAGAATGAAGCATCACCACAACAATAAAATAAGGGAACAAATCCTAACAGACATGACAGCCCATTATGAAGATACAGCAATGAAGACAGTATAGCAGCAAAGCAGAAAAACACATAGACCAGTGGAAATGGAGAGCTCAAGCCTAGTATGGCAGTGCAGATTAGAGGGAAAGGATGGCTTCAATAACACTGCAGAAATGCTGCCTGCTTGGACAGGAAACAGGCCACAGTCACTGCTTCTTCAAAATTAAGTTCAGGAAGATTAAGGATTGATAGATGAAATGTAATGTTGATATCTCTAGAAGGAAAATATTGTTAATTCCTCAGATGATGCATAGAACAAAAGTCATTAAGTAAAAGCTTAATAAATTTAACTACATTGATAATGAAAGAAACACCATAAACATCAGGATATTTGCAACACATAAAATTGGCAAAGGATTAGTATCCAGACTATTAAGAATCAATAAATGTAAGGGGGAAAAAGGAAACTGGCAAAAGGGCATTTTTACAGAAATATTTCCAATTTGCTGGCTATTCTTGTTTTCATAGTAAAATACAAATAACCAATAACCATATAACAATATACTATGAAATGGAAATTATAATCACAGTTCTGTAAAATTCCATGTTCACCAGAATGGCAAAATTTAATAACTCAAGAGGTGAGGCTGAGAACAGGTAGGGGCTTCAGTACCTGTGTGTGGAAAAAGTACGTGACCTTCAAGTGCAAGGCGGAAGATGCATCCTCCAGGGCCTAGCTATTCTTGTGGGTTATTCACCCAATAACTGAGCACTGTACAGATTTTCTAAAAGCAATCAATATTTTTATTTATTTGCAAGGGGGGAGAGAATGCAAATGCACCAGGGCCTTCAGCTGCTGCAAGCTAACTCCAGATGCATGTGCCACTTAATGCATCATCCAGCTTCACATGGGTACTATGGAATAGAACCCTGATTGTTAGGCTTTGTGGGCGAGGGCCTTAACCACAGAGCCATCCCTCCAGTCCAAAAACGTAATCTTAGTAAGTGTCCTATGTGATACAACCCGCTTTACAAAGCCCTAGTAGATCATTATAAACTTTCTTGGTTGAAGAATCTGGTTGTTGGTTTTTTTTTTTTTTTTTTTTTGTGGTGGACATTTTCTCTTTTATTGATAACAGCAAAAACCCAGGAGAACCAAGATCCATTCAGTATGACAAGAAAAGATAGCCAACTGCCTAGCACAGAATGCCTCATTTCTGTCACATCTACCAGAACACAGGGGACCTCACAGAGGAAGAGGCAATTTAAACATGAGTGCTGCTCTCACTGCTAGCCCAACAACCAGCTCCAGGGAGATGGTAACAGACACCGAGGACACTCCAAACACAACCAGCAAGGCTCTGGAATGTTCCAGAAGAGGAAGTAGAATGAATGTAACAGCCACAGGGTGGGAAGGAATATCCTAAGGCATTGCCCCCACCCCAGAGACTGACTGATGGATTCACGACCCATGGTGAATACCAACAAGTCTGCTGAGGAGGACTCTCAGTGGACGGGGTGGGGGCAGAGAGCTAAGAGGATAAACTCAAGGGGAATATGATCAACATGCAATTGGTTCATACAGTAAAGCTCATACTCAATAAAATAAACATTTATACAACTCATTGACAATTTAGTCAGTCATCATATGGACACTGCATAATCCCCCACTACTGGCCATTCAGATGTTGCAAATGATCTGTTTGTATATACAGAAATGTGATAAATAGCTTTGAAGGGGAATCTTTATTAGCATTCCTCATTATTTAAGCTAAATTCTTTAAAACACCTTAAATCTAATCATGTTTGGCATCAATATTTGAGCTGTGTTTTGCCAGATTTTGTTCTCTAGAAAAATAAGAAAAAGCACTATATGAGTGAGTGTGCTTCCTTGCCAAACTTCCCCAACAGGTCAAATCTGAGCTTTAACAATTTACAGATGAAAACTGGCCCACTTAATGCTAAAACTGCATGGGTTTGAGCAATAACAAGGCCAAACATTTTTCTTTATGAGTATTCACTTAGTTTGGACATGGTTTCCTGATTCATCATCAGTTATTTGTTCTACTGAAACACTTGAAGTTTCCTAATATATGAGAGTTCTTCATTTGTCAGAATATTAATCCTTTTTCTGCCAGTTACACAGAGCTTTATTGCTTACCTTCTACTTTCCCTTCCTTAGTTCAATAAAATTTCCAACTTTTTTTTTTTTTTCCGAGGTAGGGTCTCACTCTAGCCCAGGCTGACCTGGGATTCACTATGTAGTCTCAGGCTGGTCTTAAACTCACAGTGATACT
This sequence comes from Zapus hudsonius, assembly GCA_004024765.1. Lineage (NCBI taxonomy): Eukaryota > Metazoa > Chordata > Mammalia > Rodentia > Dipodidae > Zapus > Zapus hudsonius. Next base: position 7,822 of record PVHP010045047.1, on the reverse strand, counting down.
CCTACCTCTGCCTCCTGAGTGCTGGGATTAAAGGCATGTACCACCACGGCCAGCTAACATTTTCAACTTTTATATAGTCACAACTTTTCTTTATGGTTCAGTTTAATACACAATTCCAAATATCTAGATTTAAAATTATATCTTATACCATAAAAATCTCTCATTTAAGAGTATCACACTTTCTTCAAAGGTCATTATGAACATTAAGTATAACTGATACTAACATGGCTGATGACAAAAAAGCAACACAGAACTAAAATAAATAACTAAGGTAAATCGTAGTTACTGACATTAGAGAGCCAGCAGGTCACAGAGATAACACACACCCAAGAGGGAGTAAGGATATGGAGAAAATCAGCCATACTATACCAGAGAGAGGCAAAGATAGGAGTGCCACACCACAGGAGCATAGAGCAATCATAAGCAAAGCCACCAACAGGCTCTTACCTTATTTACTCTTCCCCTTCCTCCACCTCTGTCTCTTTATGCACTACCACCCTTGTGACTGACATGTCAGGGTGCTGCTCTCTGGCTTCCCTGATTGCCTGAGCCAGCGCCTGTCGGGGTCAGAAGATGGACAGATGAGCTGAGCACAGGAGGAAGAGCACATACACACTCAGCAACTGCACTGCTGCTCCAGGCTCACTGCTCCCCTTAAGATCTGAGCAGAGCTTCCATCCACTGTAGAGAATGTGGTCACTCCCCATACTGCCTCCCCATTCCTCCAGGTCACTTCCAGGTGGTATGCTGGTATTTGCTGTGAGATTTGGAGAAAATGGTTCTTCTCTGAGCCTTAGTATTCTTACCTGGATACTCAGACTAAAGCTATACAGAACATTTTAAGGTTTGCTGTGTGAATTTGGGTAATTAAATGAACTGATCAGCAGAATGCCTGGTGTACACACTCAAGTGATATCAGCTAGCACCCAATTCCTGGAAACTCTATGGAATGAAACTAGGCTGCCTCATCTTTACCCCACAAGGCTCTCGGTAAGTGTCTCAACTAAAACATTACAGAAAAACAGAGCTAGAGAGCAGCAATAACTACCCCCAATAAGTAAAGGCAAAGAACAGCATGATCTTGGGCAGGCTCCCACTTTGTAGCAGAAAACCTGGAGGACCAAAAGTTAATGGGTCTCTCCTAAGGCCAAGCAGGCTGGTGGAGGATGCTGGGTGTGAACTCCAGTGTTCATGGTCTCTCTTATTGTGGAACAGAGAGAAAAAGAAGACTTTCTGTGTGTTTTATGAGAAAGCAATGGAAATGAGAAGATCTAATTTTTAGGGGGAGGTGTTTTATTTATTATAAAAAGACCTAGGGGGAAAAGTAAAATAAACAGCACAGAAAAACAAAGTCTAGGATAGAATCCTAAAAGAAAAAGAATACTGGGATAGAGACCAGCACCTCATTCATAAGGAAACTATGTACTTGAGAAAAGCATTGTAGCATTTCCCTTGGCTGTCACCTGCTGATAGGGATAACTACAGTTCTTGTTTGCATTACAGTTTCTATCAGCAGTAAAGTCAGTGAGCACAACCACAAGCTTTATTCCATTAAATAAAGACAAACGTACCAAAAAAGGGGAGAGGGCTTATAAAAAGCCATGATCTTCAAAAACATCCTATAAATCAAACTTGTCATAATTCTTTTCATTCATAGCATCTTAAGACATTAAGTATAATGTCAATTCATTGTGGCAACAATGAAGACTATGAGAAAACAATTACATCATACTCCCAAATTAAGAACAGTAACTGAAGACAGGCTAGTCTTCAACATCTGGATCCTCCCACCTCAGTCTCCTGAGTGCTGGGATCACAGGCAGGCACCACCACACCTGGCTGAGAAATTTTTTATTGGAAAGAAATATGCTCTGAAGAGCCACTATAGTGTAGTTTATCACTGCACCAGAGCATCAGGTCAGCTCAGGACCAAGAACCTGCAAACAAGTTTCTAGAAAAAGCACACCTCTCTCATTTGCCAAAACCCCATTTCCTTTCTTCTGTCTCAAATGAAAGGTTCTTACATTATTAAGATTCCTTTGAATCTAGTAAAGGAACTGGAAAAGACATGAATGGTATCAAGGTTAATATTAAATGATAAGTATCAGTTTCTGGCAGAGAAGTGACTTCCTCACTTAATTTTATGTAGCTCCATGTACCCATTACAGCTTTAAGGGGAAAGTGAGCTTCTGGTGGCACAGATGGGGGGAGCAGTAACAGATTTTAATGGAAAAAGTTTATGGCACCTTACTATGAAACATTAAAAAGCCACATCTCTGCTCTTTCATTTAAATATCAGACTTAAGTTTTAGGAAAACTCAAGCATATCATGCAAGAGATGGAGGTCCTCATGTTGGCAGTCAGGGCTGCAGGCATGATTGGTTTGTTGTGTTTTTTTTTTTTTTCCAGTTTGGAAATGCAATATTCGGGGGCTTCTGTTTCATGTTTCTGTGATTTGTATTTGCCTTTCACAAGCCATACTACTTAAGTTTGAGTTCATGGGAAATAGGTTAGAAGGCAAAGCCCAGAAAATGAAAAGAGTTCCTCTGCTGGAAAGACGCTGGGTATCTTTGGCTGTTCTAAAATTTGCTGTGAAGCCAAAGCTGATTTCAAATGTCAGATTCTCTTCCTTTTGTCTCCTGAGTACTGGGATAAAGGTCTATGTACACAAAAAATAAATAATAAAATAACAAAGTAAACTTAACATAAAATAAATAAAATAAAAGCATAGAAAAGCCTAGGGCTGGTGGGGAGGGGTAAAGAAACAATGGCTGGGAAGATAACCCAACTTTCACTTCCTCCATGCTGCTACCTAGAACACTGAGTTTAGTCAGAATCTGAGTAGAAGCCCCAGAGAAGTGGTAAGAGCCAGGGTAACTCAGGACTATCCCAGTAATCAGCAGTAGGAAAAAGTTTGCTTTCTACTCAGGTAACTTTTTGCTCCTGGTAATACTGGTCATCTTCGAGAAATCCCCACTCTCATGTAAAATTCAGAGTTGGGGGCAGCCTTTTAGCCACTAGCTCCTGGGACTTAAAAACACAAATGAAATTTATAAACAAAATCATGCTTACAAAGGTAATAAAAATAAGAGCTAACTTTATAAACATGAAGGAAATCCATTCCTCTATGGCCATATGCAGAGCCTTCTCCAACTTAGCCATCCTTATCTCCAAACTTCTCTTTCCTGGCTTAGTACTGTGTCCAAAGCTATGTGTCTATCACTTGCTCCCACACCCCAACTGGTCTAGTGAACATTTCTTTTTTTTTCTTCTGCAAGTTTCTCTAGAGGAAAATACCATGGCCTTCTTTTAAAATCACTCAAGGGAAAAAAGTTTCTCTTTAGCACTATGAACAGCAGTCTAAAATTAAAGCTACTCCCCTAGTCTCCAACAGCTCCTCTAATTACTAGCTAGCATCTAGGCATTCTGGATAGCTTAACATTAAAATGAAAGCATGGCTGTAATTTAAAAATCCCAGAATCATGTAAATTTTCACGTAGAAACAGACCCTAGATTATCTGTTCCTCCCTACTTTGACCCAGTTTTAGTAACAGGGAAATACTTTAATAGCCCAACTATTCTAATGCTATAAAATCACTTAAAACATTCCTTTAAGTACATATAAGAAAGCTGAGCAGTTTTTTAGTTTTCCTAAGCCAATGTCATTAAAGTGCCATTCATTTAAAAATATTTTACCACTTGTCTTTAAACTAGGTCAATGCGAATACTTAACAGTTACCAGAAATCTACCAAATTATTATGCATGTCAAACCCATGGAAAATATTCTATGGGGGGCTGGAGAGATTGCACAGTAGTTAAAGCACTTGCCACCAGTGCCTAAGGCCCCAGGTTCAATTCCCCAGTACCCACATAAGCCAGACACACAAGGTGGCAGCCCTAGTGCGCTTGCACTCTCTCCCTCCTCTCTCTCTCTCTCTCTCTCTCTCTCTCTCTCTCTCTCTCTCTCTCTCTCTTTCTGTATCTCTGCTTGAAAATGAATAAAATATTTTAAATAAATAGTCTACGGTTTATGCTGACGTGGAGTTAGAAAAGCTGAAGGACAGAGGATGTTCAGGCTATGAGGTGTCTTTAGGGGTTGGACTTCATCCAGAAGGTACTAGGAAAGGTGATCACACAGAGATGTGACACAAGGACAGACATGAATCCATACAAACAAGGTCACTTTCACAACTGGAAGCTAAGGTCTTTACCTGGTCATGATCAATATCTGCATCTCCTGTGATCACTATACGCTTCTCAATTCTTGTCTCAGATATCCCACCTTTCACAGTCTAAAGGTCATAAAACAGGAGAAAAAACAACAATCACTGGAGTAGGCATACAAAGAGAAGAGAAGATAGAGCCCATCTTGACATCATCCTAAGACCAGGCACACAGAACGGTGAAAGGCTGGCATTCTAGAAATTTTCTTTGTATTTTTAAGTTCAATGCCGAATCTTATTGTTAAAGTTATAGTAGTCACCAAGTATCCCTCAACTGAAAGCAACCCTAAAACTAATTTACCAAAATTGTGTAACATTAAAATGGAACAAATGCCATTTAATCTAAGTAATTCCATTGGAATATTATGTTCAACTTCCTGAGTTTCTTCTCTATGAGAAATGTTTGAAAAGCTAAGGAGAAAAAATAACTTTAATGTTTGTAGAGTTACAGACAATTCTAACATTTTAGGTATCTGTTTTAGATTTGCGAAGCTGCTAACACAGTTTTGACTACTTGATTCCAGTAATACAAGTTCATTTAGTAAGTTCATTCCTTTGATTTGAAGCAATAAATAAAAAGGACTCGGATTTGGTTTAGGATAAGGAGTGTGGATGAGGTTTTCAGTAAGTGTTTCAATATGTGATCCAGTGACTGCTTTTACATGTAGCTGGGGAACACAGTGCATAAAGACTGCATACACGCTTGGGAAAGCAGGCCCAGGACAAACTGCCTCAGTGCAAGCCAAGAGCACATCTTCTGCCTATGACCTTTGAAACAAACAGCGAGCAAAACACACAGGCAATGTCAACTCTCACAACTGACATACTATGTCATAAGCAATGGCATGTCACTAATAGAAACACGGCTTAGCACTAGCTTTAGGAACAGAATATGCTCTAAGACCAGCACCCATAACACTCTGCATCATTTATTTCAGTCTCTTGCTTTAAAGAAAATTACTGTTCCTAAAACATGTAAGAAAAAAGTGCAGTGGATACATTTAAGACCATTAGAACACAGATCAAATGTGAAAAACAGAAGCAAAAGGACACACTGGCGAGTACAGCTGGAATTAGACACTTGTTAACATTACCATGCACCAGAATCACCCGAGTGTCCTCAGACTCTTCAGGAGATAGTAGGTCTGAAACGAGTGATACTTACATGTCTAAAGTCCCTGGTTGCAGCCAATGCCACCAGAGACTCAACTGGTTATGGGGTACTGAGCATTTAAATAAGGATCTATGGAAAATGCCCCCAATCAACATACTATTGTCTTAAATAAATGAAGTTTCATAATGTTATTAAATTATCTCTGTGCATGTAGCTGACCTAAGTATAGCTATTCATATTTTTACCCCCTTGTACTTTACAAAACAGCAATTTGGTTTGAGATGCATTTGTCCATGAAGCCTAATTTCTTGGTACTTTAAAGAAAGGCATCTTTATTCCAATGGCACTGTGCTTTACTTGGAAGTGTGTACAAGAACAAAGAGTTCATACAGAAGGATCCTGCTTGCTCTGTACCATCCTCTCCCTAGGACTCCCCTGGATTACTTTACCTTGGTGATGTGTGTGGTTGTCATTGTCGACACGGACTCAGATGTGATGGTTTGTGCGCTCAGTAGTGTGCCGGAATCACCAACAGCCCCGCCATCAATCTTTGAATAGTTGGAAGAAAAATACAAAGTAATGCTTAACTTCCATCATGTCAAAGAAGACCCAGCCCACTGAATATGCGTCTTCTAGCGATTACATGGTTGGCAGAAGATGCCATCTGCCTATGCTCTGCATGTCAGTAATTTATGGTTCAGGAAAGTGGCTGACATTGAAAACAGAGGAGACAAAAAAGCAAATCGTGTGGGTAGAAACAAGGAAGAGTGGAAGCAGGAAGTGGCTAAAGCCTCATAGGAGTCAAGGGCAAGTGTCTGAGGAACATTTGTGTAAGTTGGGAAAAGAAACCAGAAAGCCAGGCAGAGAAGTTTCCACAATGACCTCAAGTGCTGATTTTGTTTTTTGTTGTTAAATTTTAAGCACAGGTGGGTAAAAATAATTTTTTTTCAGATTACTAAGCAACAGAACCTGACTAGAATAGACTTACCTGAATGACTGGGTTATTTGCTTATCTATATAATTTTTTTAAAAGAGCTACATTGTTGTTACAATGACTGATATGTAATAAGCATATACAGGAGTACATATACTAACACTATATAGGTGGATACACTCAATATATACGTATGTAAATCACACTGAATATTACAATAGGATTTATTTTAATTTGTGTGCTTTGACACTGGATGAGGCAGAAGATTCTAGAATGTTGCTTAATTGCGTATGTTGAGATCATTAAATGTATTTACAGACATTGACACTAGGAAACTTCTCCCTAACTTGGCTCATGCACCTGTGTTTCTTCAGTACAGTCAATGACAGAAATGCTCACACACACACACATTCATAGGAAACACTGTTCTTGTGCAGTGTCTAGGAACACACATGGGCAACATGCTTTACACAATTCTGAGGAATGCTATATCTATGCACACCTTTTATAAAATACTTTGAGAGCAAAAGCCTGCCATCTTCTATCATATTACAATCCCACCATAGAAGGTTAAGCTTCTTGATGGAAGAAATATTTAGCAAATACATTTTTAAACAGTTTCATTTTAAAGACGATTTCCCCTCTTTTGTTGTCCTTAATGTTAACATTTCAACGTGTTTACAGAACCAATGTCTGCAGACCTAAAAACACACAATTCCAGTGATTATTTAAAAACAGGTTACATACAGGTGACTGCATACGTCTGAAGAAAACAACACAATGTAAAGAAGCTAAGCATATGTATGCATATGGTACAAGAAAGTATGAATTTATTCAGTCTGATTTCATGGAGAGCAGGAAAAAAGCATATATACTACAAAATATCATATCTAATAATCTGTAAATGATATTTCCAAAGATGGAATTTTTTTTGATATATCAAGCCAGAATGCCTTACAATAGCACGACAAGATTTGCACTCTTTCTCTTAATAACTATATGTATGGCTCCCCCCTAATTAATAGGTCACAATTTGTACTTTTTCCTCCTGTCTACTTGAGGTTGTCCTGTCTCACCCCTTGCAGGAGCCTGAACTCAGAGCCTCCCACACACTAGGCAAGTGCTCCACCACTGAGCTACATCTCCAGGCTTTTGGAGTCACTAATATAACTGTAGCGCTCCATCTAGACCTAAGACAGCAGCGCAGCAAGTTAGATTGTTAGAGCAATTGTAAAATGGAGCTGGGGAAAGCTTTGTAAAAGTCAGAAACATACAAACTAGGGGAAGATAGTGAAAATATAGTCAAATAGACCAAAACAAGCAGAGAACTCAAACAGTCCTAGTCTTGAGCTTGTGTACCTGTGGAGACTCATATGTGATGGTTTTGGTCTCAGTCTGAACAATGGGGACTTCCTTGGTGGAGATTTCTGTCCTTTGTGAAGCATCAGAAATTGTTACCATCTCTGTTTTTACCACGGGTGGCTGAGGTGGAAAAGGAAGGGACAAATAAATTCTAGAGATAATGAAGTAAAAGTGTTTAAAGGAGCCTT